>PVLA01000313.1:0-141233 GCA_004027455.1 Hydrochoerus hydrochaeris | reverse complement strand
CAGCTTTATTCTGGGGACACTGAGCTGAGCCAATGAGACATCCAGCAAAAAGTTTAAAGTATGGGTCTGGGGAGCTGGGCATGGTGGCACATGCCTGTAATCCCAGCACTTGGGAGACTGAGGCAGGAGGACGACCGCAAGTGGGCTACAAAGTGAGTTCAAGGCCAGTATGGACGGCATGGTGAAACGCTGTCTATTATTATTAACAATAATAAAAAGCATGGGTCTGGGGCTTAGAAAAGAGACGAGGACTAGAGATAGAGGCTTAAAATTTATCCAAAAAGAATCATAGGAATGGGTGAGATGGAGTATGATGAATAAAAATGAAAAAAATTAGAGATAAGAGATAAAAAAGAAAAAAATTAGAGATAAGTTTTAGAAGAAATAAACAGGCTCGGAAAAGCTAACAAACAGAAAATAAATGAGAGAATGAATAACAAATGGCAGAGAGGGCACAAAGACAGTGAAGTCCCAGAGTCATGATTAAGGCACAGGTTAGAAAGGGTATTCTTGAAAGGATATTTTCTTCTCTCTCTCCTCCCTCTCCCTCTCCTTCTCCATCTCCCTCTCCCTCTCCTTCCCCCCTCTCTCCTCCCCCTCCTTCTCCTCTCCTCTCCTCTCCTCTCCTCTTCTTTTCCCTCTCCTGTCTTCCTCTCCTCTCCTTTCACTTTTTCATTGACTGGAAGTATAAAAATTGTATTACATGCCATTTGTGGACCAGGGGTAGAGTCAACAAGGTCACATCGGGAAGCAAGCCCAGTCTGGGAACCAGCACCATGCACGGGCCACTGCTAGACTGAAACAGCTAAACCCCAGCCCCTTCCAACACACGGGCTGGCAAACAAGAAGTACCAATCCCCTCCCCCAACCCCACCATAAGCGACTGTTGTCTGGAGAAACACAGGCTGTGATGATAGCTATCAAGATGAAATGCAACTGGATGCCTGAGGTGCTTTGGTGTTTCACCAACATTGCAGGTCTAGGGCCGTGGTCTGACAACAGGTTCAGAGGATGGTGGTACGTAGTGTGGCATCTAGGGGGATCTCCTTCTGAGAGTTGCTGCCATTGTTGCTTCCCTATAGTCTTGTTTTGGAAGTTTCCATTGTTTTGTTGGGTTGGGTTTTATTCTCTTTTGTTTTGTTTGATTATGTCAAATCCAATGGCATGAGCAGCTATTTCAATTATAGTAGCAATTTTCAATTTACTATAGGCTTATTTTGAGGTCCTTTATTGCATTCATTGTTTTGTTTTTAATGTTTCTATTCTATTCTATTCTGTTTGATTTTTACAATGTCCGAGAATTTTATCTGCAGCTATTTTGAAGACAGCAAAAAGCATTATGGTAACTATTGTTGATTTCATAATGTTTTGAAGTCCTGTATCTCTTACACTGGTTTATTTTGATTGATTTTATTCTGTTTTATCATCTTTAAAACAAAATAAAAAGTTGGATAACAATATCCTGAAGATAAGCCTAGAAAAAAGACAAGACAATGACTTTCAAACTAAAACATACATCCAAATCAGCTGGAAGGGTCACACAAAGACAAATACTTAAACCTCACCTGGGAATGGGTTCTGATTCAGTAGGCCTGGGATGGTGCTTGAAAGTAATACTGAGGTGGCTTGAGGAACCACACATCAAAGACCCCTCAGACACAGAAAACATCTGAGCAGAGAAGCCCTGGAACACAGGTCCCAACAAGATACTCACATCTCTTTTGAGAGCTAACTTACCATTCACACACATCATCATGCTTTCTTCCAGAACCTCAATCATTCTGTTTTAACAGCAGGTGCTTAACCCAGAATCCCCCAAATGTGAAGCAATACCTGAAATGGACAGCAGCTCATCTCTTCCTGCCGCTGAAACATTGGGAGCAGGAAGATGGGTAGCTCTGAGCCTGAGAAAAGAAAACACAGGAGCTTCCACTCCTCGATGCCTCCAAAGGCTTTGAACAAGTGCTACCCTGCTGGGATGCTACTTTGAGACTCAGACTAAGAGATCATTATTTTGTGTTTAAGTGTAAACTGTCAAATTTTATAAATTATTTTAATTTTGCTATTTTTAATATTGCATGGCCTAAGTGTTTAATATTTCACACTTCCCATTTCATCTTAAATTACTTTTTAAAAATTTTTTTTAATTCTTTCCCCTGGCCCAAAAGTATCTTTATTGCTAAGTAGTAGTTTATAACCTTTTACCATAGATCAGATTATTTCCAAGTACATTCTGTTCCCTATTTTGCTCCTAATTCCTTCCCATTGTATTATTCACACATTCCATTCTATTGCATCCATTATTCACTACATTTTTTTTCAAAAATTGATTCTGCAGAAATCGAACACCCTCGTTTTTCATTTCTTGGTTGGAGTTACTTTGTAGAAACTCAACTAGATTATGGCGCCTAATACACTAATGCTCTGCTGGCTGCATGCTACCGGCATTTTTTTAAGTTCTGAATATAAAGTTGAGTCAAAACCCATTCAAGACTCTCCTTTCATATATCATTTAAGAAAATTGGTCAACCATCTAGCTTGCTTCTACTTATTCCTTGACTCATTTCCTCACTTCTGAATACCCCATCATCTTCCCTACATTGATATTTTTAGTTAAAGAAAGAGTCCAGTTAACTAGATATTTAGTTTCCCAGGGTCACCATGGCTGTGTCTGCAGTGACATCTGGAGACAACAGGGTTTGAGGGCAACTCTGCTCAGGACATTAGTCAGATATTAAGTCCCTTTCCTTTTTGTATCCTTCTTTTGACTGCACCTCTCCCATGATCATTTTCATTAATTTTTGAAAAATTTTGTCCTGTAAACAGACTGTTTATGCCCTTGCTTTATGCATGGTAAATACTCTAAACCATAATCAAATGGATAAGTGAATGTTGAGTGAATGATATAGAGACCCACCACGTGACCCCTACATACATATTTATTCTAAGTGTGAAGGCCCAGGGTGTCTTTCATGAAAATTCAAAGGTAGGTTGTGTTCTGGGAGCTCATTCAAAATATCCGGCATTCCCCTATATGTGTCATGCTTATGTATACCTCCAAACTGTTGCCAGGTGACTGTTTCCCACTCTGTTTTCTCTAATTTCTGAGCTTAGCCTCCCTTCCTTCTCTAAAAATTCAATCCCATTCATGTGCTTGGTGTGCGTGGCCCTCCAGTGTGCTGGAAACATCCTGGCTCCTTTGGGGCAAAACAAGACTCACACTGTCAACTGGCCTGTCCTTTTCTTGACTAGACAGTGACAACTGACAAGCAAGGACTGTATCTCATACACAGCTGCAAACCTAGCTCCTACCTAAGAGCTCACATGGTAATGTCTGTAATGAAGGAGGAGGACATGCTGATGTCCAGGTGAAAGAAAGGTTGGAGCTTCAGTATGGACAGTTGCCACAGGCTTGGAGAGGAGTGGAAAGGTGTGAGATATGACAGAAAGAGACGAGGAGCGGGGGAAGCAGGGCAGCTCATTAGATGCAGAGCAATGAGAGGAGAAAAGTAAAACTTGGCAGCTGGGAGACTGGGGAGCTGGGGAGATGCCTTCCCATCTGCCGCAAATGATTACAAGTGCCACTGCTTTAGCAGAGGCCTAGAGATGTAAATTGCCTAAACAGAACAAAAGTACTTCTGTACCTCACAGTCTGTTCACAGGCATTTGAAGTAGGGGAAACTACTACTAGAACAGCACACCAAAAATGACTTAACTTTTTAAAATTCTAAATAATACAATATACAGAGACAGTTTTTTAAAAATGGATTTCTAGAACCAAACAGGAGTCATGATGCTGCCATGCAAAGCTGAAGGCCTTAATGCTGGCTTTCCTTCCCCTTTCTCCTAGCCGAGGCCCTGCTACCCTCCAGCAGGGCTCTTTCCAGCTGTTGACCACGTAGAGTTACACATACCCAACCTTGCAGTAAGGTTTTCCTAAGATTCTAAGAACGAGTATCTCAACTCCTAATCTCAAGATATCTTTCCCCTTTCTGGAATAATTATCCTACCACCACCAAACCTCCATCTTTACCTCTCTCCCTGTGTCTCTCTCTTCTCCCTGCTCCCTTCCTATTTCCTTTCTCCTCCTGCTGCTTCCCCCAACCCCCAACATTGTTCCATATTTGTTCCTGCTTTCTGACACGAAGGGAAATGCATTATCTGGTAACACAGTACAGCTCCCAGAACACAACCTACCTTTGAATTTTCATGAAAGACACCCTGGGCCTTCACACTTAGAATATACAACTAAACACTGGTTCGTGATTACAGCTAAATGGACATGAGCTGGAAGAAGGCAAAAGCCATGCCTTGTCCCATGTCTTTCCATTGTTACACCTGTACATTTCACGTTTCCTTCCAGATCTGGCATCCAAAACATACCACTTTCCCAGGTCCCAGCCCTCAGTTAATAAACCCTCCTCTTAATTCTTACCACAGGGTGCAAATTCTCTATAATGAAGAAACTAAGTGCTTGGATCTGGGCATTCTCTATGGATAGTTTTGGGGAGGGAGCGAGTACTCCTCTTCTCCCTGGGTGTTCCTGCCCCTATTGGAGTATGGGGCCAGAGAGTACTGAGCGCAGTTAATAACTACTTGTGAGATGTGCTAGCCTGCCTCGGGGCTTCAGGCAATAACTTTGCTCCCTGTTTGGACTAAATGTTTGGTTATGCTTCTGGGAACATTTCTTAAGAAATAGCTGCTAGTCTTGCACACAAAATTACTTCCCTCATACTGTTGACTCCAATTCTGGCTGCAGCTAGCACACCAAGCTCTCTGTGTTCTCACAGCTCAATGGGTAAGACAGCCCCATTATTCTTCATGTGAGAAGCCTTTACACACTCCCAGAAGCCAGTACATTAGGCCACATTACTGTGTATGCAAAGACTCTGCCTACCCTCTGCCTTCTATTCAAGCCCTGCCACACCCTCTGTGCAAGCCAGGTAAGCAGCCCCTGGCCAAAAGAGAGCTTTGGCCAGGGCATGGCTGATTCATGGAAGAGCTGGGCCAGGGCTCAGTGAAGGTGCACAAGGCTGCCATCTGTAAAGCTGATTACTCTGATCATGGGAGTTTCATTCTGTGGCATGGAAACTGCCAAGGAAGAACACTGTCAGCAGTGTTTAAGACGGGGAAGCAAGGAATAAAGCAAAAAACAGACAAAAACCCATCCCGAACTTGGACCCTGGCTGTACTCACACATCCTGGTGGGACTCTGATCTATTTCCCTACCCTGACTCCCTGTGAAAGGAAGATGTCTCAGAAAGTGCCCTCTATTAGCACTGTTCGACAATAATGACGGCAGATGAGAAAAGGTAGAAACTGCGTTGTCACACCCTGGCAATCCAGAGGGGTGCTACACAAGCCCATCAACTTAACTGATCATCTGCTTCAATTTAGTCCAGGATTTTCAAATATATAAATTTACATGTACGACATAGAAATATACCACTTGTTCAGAAAGTGTTTTGTATTGTACTCATTTCTTTTCTTTTTCATTTTGTTAGACTTCAGCTATTTTGCAGTCAAAGAAATCATCATGACAAAAGGGATTTTCTAGCCTTTGCTAATGTTTGAGGTCATGGAAATTTAATTTTATAAAAACAAAATTTGATAAAGTGGTAAGAACATGGTGAGATATATATATATATATATATATATATATATATATATATATATATATATGACAGATTCATCCATCTCCTGCTGATGAGTGTGTTCATTCTCTCACAGCCTTAGAGTCTTCCAACAGCCTTATGGCATGTTGGAAACTGGGACTCCAATCCTCTCTGGTCCTCCACTGTCCTTCATCTTCTATCAGCAAAATCATCCCCTATTAATAGTGCTTCCAGAACAAGATGTATTTTCTGCTTATGTGGGGGTAAGGTGGGAAATCTCCCTTCCATCCATGGTTCTTAATTCTCTAACAAATCTTGGTTATGTCAAGTCTTCAGCTTGTGAACTTTTTCTTCTCTAAACATATTATTCAGTTCTTAGGCATTTATCGTGTTGTGTGTGTCCCACTAACCATAGCATACCTCCCTTTTTTAAAATAACATACACATTGTCTATGCAAACACATTTGCACATTTCCAGTATGCAGATTTCTGACTACTATTTGAATGTTGTTGCAAAGAAATTGGATTTTCTGTGCATGCTTGCTTCCCTTGCATGCATGCTTTTGTCAAAATTTTGACACAGTAAATACAGACCTCCTCCATGTGGACTCCAATTGATTAATTAAAGGGGAGAATCATTACTAAATTGCCAGCAGCTGTTGGCTAGAACAGCAGCTGAGGAGTTGCACACCAAAAAGGATAGCAGTGGAATAGGACCATCTCTAGAGGATGTGTCTGAATGTGGTAGAAAATGAGTTACTTCTAATCAATCTGAGCATTTTTTTCATTCATCCTAAATATTTAGAATATTTTCTATTAAATATGAGTAACTCACACTAAGCATTTTTTTCTTTTTTTTCTGACCAACAGGAAAGAAATTCATGGCAAGACATATTGTTTGATACCATGACATGTCATCAACATTGAAAGACACCCCGAAGAAATGCAGTTCATGTGGTATAAGTTAGTGATCAATACCACCAGGAGAAAAAAGACTAAAACAACTTTAGTTTACAAGCTCTCAAAGTTATTCCTTCAAAAGAGAATATGAGTGACCATGTAGAACTGCAGATCCATCAGAATGGCAGGCAGCAGAAAACACTTTTAACAAATATCAAGAGAAGAACATATCAAGTAAAAAGGTCCCACCTGCAGGCATAATTAGAGACTGAAGTGAGGAACAGGAAGGAGAAAAAGTCAGCTGCACAGGGAGATTCACAAAAGAAAGGGTTTAGAAGTATAGAACTGTCTAATAAGTCATGGCAGCAACAATTCCTCAAGGTAATTCTGATCCTCTCACAAAAGTTAAAGTTGAAAATTTCTCCATCTGCACTCACCCTTGCCAGGAGCTCATAAATCTGGGGCTGCACCAGGGCTCTGACCTAACCATGATGGAGAACTCAGCTGGGAGAACAGCTATCCCCTGAGCCACTGCATACCGCACCAGAAGCCACCTGTGAGTCACAGCCTGTGGGAGGCTGGGAAACATCTGGTCAAGTTCATCTCCTGCCATCACCATGAGTCTAACTCTGTGTTGCTTGTGTCTGTTTTAAATGTACCTCTCTTTCCAGCACAGCATCTTTAGAACATCAGGATGTTGCAAAACAACTGAGTGGAATCCAAAAACCAAGCCACACATGTAGAACTATGAGAAACCACATGTGGGAGAGAAAAATAATCTCAGCTTGAATATTATTTTTATTTTCAAAGAAGTAAATGTGTTGGAAACTATGTTGATTGTTTGACATGAACAGAATGGATGAGAATGTGCTATGCCTATAAATTGCTGTACCAAAGGCACTTGGGGATATTTTCAAATTCATCATAATAACTACCATTTATTGAGTGCCTACTAGGTGTCCAACATCTTACAAACATTATCTCTATTTATCCAATATGGCACAAAGTGGTTATTATTATTCTTCTTTTTCCAATTAGAAAACTAACCACTGAAACAATAAACAATTCACAAAGTTTCCACAGCTGGTAAATGAAAAAGACAGGTTTGACATCATTTTCTTTGTCTTCAAAGCCCACAGCCTCCCACTCATTGTGCTTTCTTTATCTGTCTTAGAAATGCTGATAGTGATACAGCATGGAAATAAACAAAAATCTACTTACTATTGTAAAAGTTAAAAAAGAAAAAAGTCTTGACCTCCCTCTGCCTCTAACCACCATCCTATCTTTCCTTCCTTTCATAGCCAAACTTGTAGGAATAGAAGTTGGCACGTGCTGACTTTATTTTCCACCCTGGATCTGGGACCCACCACATCTTCTACTCTTCCTCCAACTCCTGCCCAACTGCTAAGGGATTTGCTGCTGATCCCAGAATTTGCTGCAGAACTCATTCCTTCAACTCCAGAATATGCAGATTGGTTTTCCTCTTGCAGCTTTGCCAAAAGCCTAAATAACAAACCAAACAACCTTTCAATGAAGATAAGGTTTATTATTCTTGATATAAAGGTTGCTTGTTTCAATTGGAATACAACTTTATCCTGGGTGCTGAAAGGTCCTGCAGATTGATGAAGCCTTGACAAAGTTACCTTCTTCATCTTGATGTTTGGTTGGACAGCACCATTCCTCAGCAATAGGCAGCCAAGGAGTCAGAGCCTGAGTCCACAGTAGTAAGGTGGCCTGTGGAGCTTGTAATGTTTGCAAAACAAACAATGTATGTACTGTATTCAAGGTCATTTTCTACATGACAGGAAGGATGGCAGTCAGAATACATCATAGTCACTAGTGTCATTCAGACTTCTGGCATCGTTGTTCTATCAACTGCCACAAACTTGGGAAGGGGAGGATGAATGTGCTCCTGGCTAGAAAAGTCTGAGTTTTGCTCAGTATTGCCACAATAATCAGCATGTTAAACAGACACAAAAGATAAAGAAATGTCTCAGCCTAGTTCTGGCAAAAGCAGAGATTGGACAGGAACAGCTTTAGTTGAAAGGTGGAGTCTCAAGGCAGTGAGACTTAGCGAAAAGATAAGTATGACCAGGAGGAAAGCCACAGTGAGTCATCCTTACCACTTCGTCACCACAAGCCTCAAAAACACACAGCTGGTGCTCAGCAGGTGTGGCTATTCAGCCACCTGGGATATCTCCAGACAGGCTGTTCTGAGAAATCGCTCAAAATTTCTTTAAGGAGAGAAAGGAGATTTCTCTGCATGATTCATTCTCATCTCCTATCTCTTGCATTTGCCACATAAGGAGTTACTTTCCCCTCAAGTTCTAAATCAGGTCACCCAGTACCCTCAATAGCTTCTGAGAAACTCACCCTAGTGTTACAGTGCATAGCATGAAAGTAGTTAGAGGCACTTAAGACCCCAGCACACAATGATGGAATCATCTGCTGATGCATTCATCAGGAAATATTCTCATGTTTAAGCAACACAGGATGGTATATATGTATACCTATCTATACAGATGCATGTGTATGTGTGTGTGTCTGTGTGTGGGAGAGTGCTTGATGGATCCTAAGTCCTTAAAAAGACCTTAAATCTACAAAGACCACTAGTGAGCTCCTTAACACCAAATATAATGAGTACCTTCAGCATTTACTTAGCTTGATGTCTTTGCAATGTTTCTCATAGTTGTTACTACCTCCTCCTTAGTCCTCACTATCTTTTAATCCTTTTCTCTTCCATGTGTCACCTACACTCCTTTCAAACAACAAACTGCTCAAAGGAGACAAGTGAAAAGGAGGAAAATTGAGCTAGTGTGATGAATACACCAATCAGAAATATTCCCAATTTGCCTCCTGCCAAAATGGACACCTTCATCATCTGGCACTAGGAACTTAAGAGTGGTCGTCTTCATCTTTGTTGTCATCTCCAAGTGTGCTTTGTCGCCTCACAGGACAGGATGAATGGTGAACAGCCCTCTAACCATGTCCTACAAGGTGCCTGAATTTGTGCTAAGGATGTAGGAACTGTGGGAGTTAAAAGTCACCTGGACTAGTTTCCTGTAACTTCTGTAGCAAATTACCACACACTGTGTTGCTTAAAACAATCAAAGTTTATTCTCTTGCAGTTCTAAAGGCTAGAAGTCCAAAGTCAACAGCCAGTTAGCCTCTTCCTCAGGGAGTTCTGTGGGAGACTCCTGCCTTGCCCCTTCCAGCTTCCAGAGGCTTTGGGCATTTCCTGGCTTGCTAGGCTCATGGCTGCATCATTCAGTCTCCTCAGTGTCTCCATCAGGCCTTATTCTCTGTTTTCCCTTCTGTCTCAAATTTTCCTTTCCTCATAAGACATTTGTCATTTTATTTAAAGCCCATGCAGGCAAACCAAGAAGATCTCATTTTGAGATCCTTAACAATTGCAAAGATCATTTTTCCAAATACATATAAATTAATATCCACTGGTTCCAGGAATTAAGATGTCAACCTATGTTTGGGGGCAGCACTATGTGAAACACTATGATGTCCACATACAGAGAGAGAGAGCAATTCTTCCAGGCTGACTGATGCCCACAGTGTCAGTCCAAATCTGACTCAAACACTAAACTAATTAAATATATTTCCAAAAAATACAAATGGCAATCTGTCTGAAAGTTGACGATCTTATTTGAGAATTTAGTTTAAGGATGTTTAACATTATGCAGTCACTCAACAGGTAGTAGAAAGACTATTGAACAGTAGAATTTAGTACTTTATTTACATACCACTTGCTATTTTAATATGTCTAGGTTATTGTGAAGGTGATGTCTCTTGAAACAAAGTATGCTCAAAATGGTAACATTTTACCTTAGAAATGACACAGAATCCTTTTCCTTCATGTGCATTATATTTCAAAAGAAAGTAGGTATTATCCTGTCTTAACCAAATAACCTTAAGATTTTTTTTTTTTTGAAACTGTAAGACATCTTTTCCTCTGGCTTTATTCCAATTTCTTTGAGTGATGTGTAAAACCTTAAAATTGTTTATAGCTCTGTGTTGGTATCCATTACTTTTGAAATGATCCCTACATTTCACATTCTATATAACATTTTCCTGTCTTCTCTGGGAATTGCAAGAGATCCTTGGTAGACATACTAATTGCTTGTGACACTTGCAGTCTTTTTGAATGCTGGTGTTTTCTTGGTGAATCAGTAAATACTCTGTTATTTGGAAAGGACATTGTTGCAAACACTTTTCCTGAATCTTGCTTGCTACTTAAACATCATAATCACACAGGGTTGAGTTATGCCTTCACTGCTACCCTGTGAACATTGTACTCCATATGGATTTGGTGTTACAATAGCTTCAGAAACCATTCAATCCATTCAAGTACCAGTAATGATTTCTTTTGTGAGCATATTAATGTCATAGAAACTAAGTGTTACATTTTAGACAATAAAGCTTGCAAAAGACCTGTCAGATCTATATTTTTTACCTGTTTTATACTACAGTCTTCCAAAACTCACTCCACTCCATTGACCTTTAAGCACGTTAACCTCTGCAGGAAAATTTCTTAAACTCATATTATGTGCATAAAGTCCCTAACTCAGCATTTAGGGAAGAAAATAGATTGTAGTTGGTGCTAAAATGTCAGTGAAACATCCACCTCTGACAGTAAACTTTTTGAAAGACAAAAAACAGTATTAAGCTTGTCTTTAAAAAATACAATGTAGCTAATAACACTAGTAGAACCAAATCAAATGCTTAAATAACAGGCACACTTTATCACACCAATAACTAATTTACAAACACTCCCAAATATATATCATAGATTGTAATCTGTCACCAGCATCAAGAACGATTAAGCCACTCAACATTATTTTCACCAATCTGCCTGCAGTATTCTGTATTTTTCTTTCTCTCATCAGATAAATAATCTTATTTCCCCAAACTCCTCCTGGCTTCTCTTTTTTTTTTTTTTCTTCTTTCCTCATCACTAGTAAATATTAGGTCTTCTTTGAATATTCACACACTCTTATCTCTTTCCTTCCCTAAGTCTTCCCGGTCCTTCTTCAACTGTTTCTGCTTTACTCTGTAAAACATGTATCTGCCCTTTTATTCTCTTCTTTACATTCCCTGTACTGTTTTTGAGTCAAAATAACTGTAATCATGGCTGAGAGGCCTAAGAGTAGCATTCCTGATACCATGAAATCAAGGGAAAGAAAAACAGCCACACATGTACAAATGAAATAGAGCATAAATAAGGAGCCAGCTCCTGAACCACAGCAGCTCTTTAAAACCCCACAGTGCCCTCCTCTATCCTAGCATTAGATGCCGCTCTGGTTTGATTAATTTGTTTCTAGTACTGAGACCCAATATCAAATTCAAAAATACTTGCTCATTTTTCAGTTTTCTGTTTTAATTACTAACACTACACAAGTATTGCTTTCTCTATTTTTTTTAAATTTTGAACAGTAACTAGCTTCACTGCACTAATAAGGCTTTGTGAGCTTTCCAATTAGTTCCATCTCATTTAGAATCTTTTTCATATCAATATTCTTGATCAAGAGGCAAATGAATGCCTAAATTGTGACCCATTATAAATTGATGACTCTATAGAAATGGGTGTTGGAGATTCTCAATGAGTGTGTCTGCTTGTTTCCCCAGTACCCCTAATTCCTGAGGGGCATAAATGCTCCTTTTTTAAACTGATGTTCAAAAAAAACCATTTCTCAATGAATAAAACAGTGAACTAGTCCATTAATTATTCTGATTATTAGGTTCAAATTGACTCTGCCTTTGTTTATTCATTATTTAAAAAAGGAACGCTGACAATATACGTATGGTAGATTCAGAATTCTATACTTTAGAGCTAGAAAAAAACCCTAGAAATTCCTTTATTCAAAATATCAATTTCGTAGCAGAAAAAGGAAATCAGGGAACTTGAAAATTTTGTAGGGAACTGGAGGTTCCATTAGGCTAATATGGTACCCAAAGCCCATCTTCCTAGCCAGTGGTCATGCTGCTGTCCTAAACCTTAAGCCACTGGTGTGCTTTAGAATCAGGAATCCATGTGGAAAGACAAAGCACAGTAGACTCGCCCATGAAGGGTCTCTTGATGTGATTTTACCACCTCACCTGAATAGAGATAGATCTCAACTAATTCACAAAAACAAAAACGAGATAAAGGACTGAAAGATGAAAGTAGGTGAACATTCTCTTATATTTATTTAGGCCACAAGCTCTGTGTCATGGAGGCAATACTTTGCGAGAAAAGTAGAATAAAGAGCACGTAAACTACCCACATCGTCACTGAGCCTGCCTGGGTCTGAGGCACAAAATGAAATCTGGGAGAGAAGAAGGGGCTCAAACATGCACACAAAGCATCCTCCAGTACACAAGCATTTTCGTGTTCATTGTTTTACTTCATCTTCACATTTATAAGGTATCAGGGAAGATATTATGCTAATTTTATAAATGAGGGACCTGAAGTAGTTAGGTAAATTGCTTAGGTCACAAGGGTGGCTAGTGATGAGAGACAGAATTAAGTTCTGCTAGCCACGACAGTTCTTGGCATTATTTTCACCATGTGTGTACCTTCTTGGTCTCAAGGTGGTATGTTTTCTGAAATAGAGGGCATTACACCTAGCTTTTACCTTCCTATCTATCTTGTTCCCAAAAGAGAATCTTGCCTCTTGCCTGGCATGTGTATGTGTTAACATTTCAGCTATTGTCTGGAAAAAAAATAATTTGTTCTCCTTAATGTTTCTCATAGGGAATATGTTTTTCTAAGGGTTTTGAAATTGGTTAACTGACCAATATCATAAACCCCAGAAGGATATTTGGCCTCCAGATTCTGAGGTTTCATGGCATGCTTTGCAGAGTATACAGTTCCCCTGGTCCATATTCCCTCAGCTCCCACTAAACTCATATCATACACAACATGATGACACCACAGTGTCCTTCCACATGACATCATTGCAAGCACTAGAGAGTTAGACCAAAGTAAAACAGTGGAAACCTTTGGCAGAAAGGAAGTGACATATGATAAACATACTCCAGGGAAATATCAGTCCCACAAAAGATATATCCAAACAAAAAGAGCCAAGAAAATTCTAAAACAGGAAGTAAAATGCTGAGTCTAAACTAAGGCAGTATACACCGTAGAATTTACATTTTTCACCTCTGATAATATTAGCAGTAAAATGTCAAGTGTACCTTACAATACCTGAAAAAAAAAAAAAGAAAGAAAATTAATGAGCAGGCAAATTGCGTCTTCAGCACATTGCTGGAAACCCAAGAATCACACTTCTGGAGTGGCCATGGCGGGGCTAAACTGTGGCAGCTTGGCAAGGCACAGTGAGGTCTGAGGAAAACATACATACAGAGGCTCCCTAACTGTGTGACCAGCCCATATGCCCATCCTCATTCGGCCCCTGCAGGGTCTGTGTGCATGTTTTAGAAACCCTTCCCACATGTCAAAGCTCTATTTGCCCCCAGTGCTCACTTTCCTCATACATGGCCCTCCTGTAGGCCCATAGGTACACACACCCAGAACATTACAGTCCATCCTCTTGAACACAAAGTGGAGCTTTGGGAGCCAACTAAAAACTATCTGACCAGTAATTTCAAGGTCCCAGATTCCTACAGCATAGTCTAGAAGAGAAGTCCAGGTGCCATATGGGTATATCCTCTGGGCTGTCCTGAGAAGATCAACCAGAATATTCCCCTCAATAGCAAAGGATGAAGCCAGGACCATGGCTGCCTGGGTCTAAAGGTTACATTGCAGCTTGGAGTTCTATGAGCAATAAGAAATCAGTAGGAAATCTCACAGATTCAAAAATCCTCAGTATTCATTATAGAAGTAGTTCTGACTGCAGGATCTCTAACCCAGCCTGGCTTCCACTGATAGGATGAGAAAAAGCAGCACAAAAATTATGCAGGATATAGTTAACGTGTGAACCAGCTAATGTATTTTGGACTTAGATACAGAACAGGACATGAATTTATTCCCCACGTTAGTGGTTTTTTGAGAAGCATAGACTGAACTAACTAAATTTCCCAGCTCTAATATTTTATGTTTCTATTTCCTACTGACTTGAAGAGAAACCTTTAAAGTCTGCATATAGAACAATTATGAAGAAAACAGATACTTCTCTTAGCTCTTCCCTGGAGGTAAAAGCATAAAGGCCTCATTTATAAAGCCGTTTAATTTGTTTGTTAGTGGGGGAAGTGGAGGTTAATTAATCTAGTCTGGAGACTACTAGATAATATCTATGTTCAGTAGCTTGTACACTATGCTGCTCAATTAATTCATCCCAAGGACTTTTTATACAAGACTATTCAGCTAAAACTTCAGATTTGAAACTTTTCAAGGTCTTTGGGGTGACCATTAGAGAAGAACATGATTCTGGAATGATCACCTTCTTTTCTTTTATCCTAGTGGGAAGCAGTGTTCTTCTTAAAAGGTTAACGAAGTAGCAATCTTTCAGCAAGTGTGGCCAGTATACCCTTTTCAATTGCACTCACGTACTCCTGTTGTTTCATTCTTGGAAGCACAGTTTGGAGCCTGTGTTCCATGCCGCCTGCTGGGGTAACCACTGAAGTTTCCTGCAGTAGCTGGCTGGGCCCAGAAATAGTCAGACACCCTTGGAATCTTTAAGTACTTCCAACAGAAGATTGGCCATTTCTTCTCCCAGTGCTCATTTTAAAGTTAAACACATGAACACAAAGTTTTTTTTAATCCCAATGAAGACTTTTAATTGATTCCCTGAATATTTTAAGGGCTATTAATTCCATTGATGTTGCAAACACTGCAATTCATTCCAGCTGCTGTGCTAATCACATTCATTAACAGACTTATTTTTACCTGCCAGCTAATATTTTACATTGCATCAATAAATTTTCAGTTCTCTAGACAAATTGTATACAAAATAAAATGAACTGTTCAACCTCCTGACTGTTTCACAGAGTTTAGGTTAGCCAACATCCTTCTGAGAAGGGTTAATCAGGCATGACTATAAAGGAGATAAACCAAGGAATGCATATGTGACTCATTTGTGACATTATAAATATAACTGAATTATTTTAGATATGTCTTTCTTGCAGAGTCTACTCATTTTTTATTTTATATTTTATAAAGTGAAAAATTTGGTCACTCTGACTTAGACAAAACATATAGTACACTAAAATAATTACATACCAATATCCTCAGTGGAACATGATTGTTTTTTCATTAATGATGTATAAGTTGAATTAATCCACCCATAATGCCCTTTTTCATCCTGTGGAAAAAATAAAGCAATGGTTCAGAATTAGGTAAAATAATGTCTCATGTAAAGCATAGAATAGGTTAATGATCCATGTGGTAAAACAACCAAATGTCTTGGAGTCCTTTGGTGGTTCTGTGTATACTAAAAGAAGGGAGATTAGCCTATACACAGTTCAGAGCTAGATCTCTCCAATGAACTGGTAAATTTGTTGTCATTGATAATAAGGAGAGACAGATAAGTAGGAAATTATGGGTAAGAGACAACATGAACTTACTGTGAGCTTTGCTATATAGAATCTGAGATTTGGGGTAAGTTAATTACTGTGTGAAACCTATATTCTTTTTGTATTTTGATTATCAAATAAAATCTTCTGTGTAAGATTCTTAATGAAGTGCCTAGCCTATGTTAAACTCTCTAAAATGTATGCTAAAGGAAAAAATTATGTTTTATATTCAACTACCAGAGCTTGTTTTAAATTGGTTTTGAGATAAAACTAAGCAAAATCCCTTCTACAAAGCACTGGTGACATTACTTCTAACTTTCCACTTCATTATAACATCCTCACTGTCCTGCTGTCCTTCCAATATCATCCACAGTGACTCTGGTACACCCATATAATTCCAGCCACATTGATCTCCTTGTTGATCTTCAAACATCTCTGTAATGATATAACTCCCAAGTTCACCTAAGGGGGGGATGGGAGTGGGAGAAGACAGAATACTAAAAAAACAATCTTTCCATGAAAAACAACCAAACAAGAAAGGAAACGGGAGCTTAAAGCAAGTTGGATAAATTGAAAACAAATATAAAGTGAGAGATTGAAACCCAGGAATTGTATGCTCCCATTAAAAGATAAAGATAGTCAGATTGAACTGTTAAAATACAATATGTAGTTTCTAAATAATGTATCTCAAAATAAGAAAACAAAAAGTTAAAAATAAAAGGGTAGAAAAAGATATAGCATACAAGCATTAACCAAAAGAATGCTGTTAAACTATACTAGTAAAAGATAAAGTAGACCAAATGCATCATTGGAGACAAAGCACATTAACCAAATGTGTAGATACAAAAAACAAAACTCAAGACCAGTACTTGGTGAAAAAGGTTGGTCCATTTTAACTTATTCTTAATTTGTTTTACTTAATATCATAGCATAAAAATACAGAAAGCATACATTGAAAGAAATACAAGGAGAAACAGAAAGGCCAACATGCATAGTTGGAGATATGAACACAACTTTCAGTAAATGATAAAAGTACAGAAAAGCTCAGTAAATATTTAGAAGATTTGAACATCACAAGTAAAAGATTTTAAACTAATTGCCTTGTAGAAAACAGTACCTAACAACTTCAGAATACAATTTCCAAGGACACAATGAGCATTGGTAAAAATCAACCATATGCTGAGCCATCAAGGAAAGCTCAACAAATTTCAAAGGATCTAATTCATCAAAATATGTTCTGGACCACAGCCCTATTAAATTTGAAATCACGAATAAAAAAGATAACTAGAATATTTCCATACTTCTATGAATTAATATATTCATTACCTTTGATTAATTTATGATAGTCAAAATACTATAGGATATTGCCAAGTTTGTTCTCAGAAGGAAATGTGCAGTATCATTACAAAAGAAGAAAAGTTGAAAGTTAGTAAGCTAAGTAACCTTCTCACAAAGTTAGAAATAAAAAAGTAAAATATGTAAAGATAAACAAAATGAAAGAACTAGAAAGAATAGAAATTAATCAAATAGAAATCAAATATACAATGGTGAGAATTAGTAAGACAAAAAAATTCATTATAGAAATCAATTAACTGATAATCATTCCATGGGATGAAGAGAGGGACACAGAGAGAAAGAAGGAGGAAGGATGGGAGGGGTGGGAAGAGTAGAGGAGAGGAAACACACATAACCAATATTAGATATGAAAAAGTCAATATCATTTTAAAAAATCATAAGAATATATTGAGAAAAAATATTGGATTAGTGAGCTGTTTGTCACTGTGAGCAAAACACCAGAAAAATACAATTTAAAGGAGAACAGATTTATTCTAGCTCATGAATGCAGAAGTTCCAGTTCATGATCAGCTAGTTCCAAAGCAGAAATATCGTGAAAGAGGGACATTGTAGAGGAAATCTGCTCAAGCAGTGAAAACTGGGAAGTGGAGTGAGAACAACAGAGCCAGAGAGGGTGGAGACAGGGACTAGGGACCTTCAAAAACATGGCCTGGGTATAATCCACTTCATCCAATTAGACTCGCTAATAAGCCCAATGATCAGTGAACTCATCAATGCATTAATCCCCTTAATGAAATTAGAACCCTATGATCTACTCAGTTCCTTAAATGTCTTCAGCCCAATGAGGCTTTTGAATCCCAGCCATAACAATGTTCTTAAGATGGTGTTGAAAATGTAATGAAATGCACAAATCCTTTAATAAAACTGAGAAGAAATATAAAAACCAAAATAGTCCTATTATTATTAAACCTGTAAATTAAAAAACTTTCTGCCAAGAAAACTCCAGGACCAGGTTTTACTGATAAAGAAATAGGTATGATTCTACACAAACACTTCAGAGAATATAATAATAGTTCATTTTTATGAAAGTAGCCAAAACCTGATAAATTATAAGAAAGGAGAATTATGGTCAATCTCACTAATAAACACAGGATTCCAGTAATACACATGAATAACAAGATTCTAGTATTATAAAGACACCAGTTCTCCTTCAGATTTTCTATAAAAATCATAATAAAAACCCAAAATTTGTTGATAAGGAAATTGACAAGCCTGTTCTAAATTGTTTAAATGTAAGTGGTTATGAATATGCAAGCTGTCTTGAAGAAGGAGATGAAGGAATTTATTCTACTAGACAGAAAGATCTGCACAAGGCTACTGTCACTAGGAAATGTGATATCAATTATCAATGGAGTTAAACAGAAAGTCCTCAAAGTAGAACCATAAGTATATACACACTTTGAGAAGACATAACAATGCAATTCAGAGATAAGGATAATCTTTTCAGTAAATAGTTTTTATGAGAAAAGAGAAATGCCATGCACGACAATAAATTGTAGATAAATAAAGGCAAACAATGACGCTTTTGGAATATGATGTAAGAGAATAGCTTCATTACACTGAAGTAAGGAGCTATTTCTTAAGCAACACACATGCCAGAAGAAAAAAAATCACTATAAAAAGAAAGTCTATAAATTGGACTACATTATAAGTAGAAACTTTTCTTATCAACAAATAACATTAAGGACATGAAAGGGTAAATGACTCACTGGGATTCAAATTCTTGTTAAATCTAAAAGTCAACAAAGGACTTTATTCACAATATAAAAAATACTCTTCCAGTTCTTACAATCTATTAGAAAAATAAACAAAAGATTTCAACAGGTACTTCACCCAGATGCATAAATAAAGCAATATGTTGAACTTAATTGGTAATCAAGAAAATTTGAATTAAAATCTTGATTCTAGCTGGGTGTGGTGACATACTCCTGTAATTCCAGCACTCGGGAGGCTGAAGCAGGAAGATTTCTGTGAGTTCAAGGCCAGCCTCGACTAAATTGCAAGTTCAAGGTTAGCCTGAATTTCATGGCAAGACCCTGTCTCAAAAAACCAAAACCAAAACACAACAAAATAAAAAACCCCAACTATATATGCCAGTAGTGGTAACCAAAAAGCCTAAAATTACAAAACAAAGTGATATTACCAACTATTAATAAAGCAATGGCAAATTTTATACATCTTGGTACAAAACATGTATAAAACATGTGAAACAGTTTGACTAGCATTGAACACACATAGATCCTATGATCCAACAACCTCATTCCTAGGGTATATACCTAATAGTATGTTTTCCCAGCAGCATTATTCAAAATAGTTGATTGCTTAAATTACCCACATGCTCATGACCAGATGACTGTATAAATTAACTGCAGTATTTTCATCCAATAGAATAATATATTACAAGCGACCTTATCTACATTTTCGTGAAAAAATATGGTCAGCCCTTAAAAGCACAAAAGAATCCAGACACACAAAAAAATACGCACTGTGCGAATCAATTATAAAAATCCAAAAGCAAGAAAAACTAAACTGTGGTATTACAGTAAGGAAGTAGAGGAGAAAAACAGGTGAGCCCCGAAAAGGCAAAGAACAGGCCCCTCGGGTGCTGCTGGCAACAGCCTCTTCTCCATCTAAGCAGGAGTTACACAGGTGTTTCATTTGCCATGACTCACTGAGCTGCACATATATTTTTGTGCCCCATTCTTTGGAGTTTTTATTTCACATTAAAAGAAACTAAAAATTTTAAATAACATCCTTAAGCGAGAAACAGTATCTTTAAGAATTTCATTCTTTAGCTATAAAATCATAATAAAACTGAGGTTTGAGCATTACTTGTGAAGGCAAGAGACTGAAAACAACCTGAATGCCCTGCAGTGTGAACATGGCAGTGTCAATCAATAATACAACATCTAAGAATACTATGGAAACTTTAAAGAAGAACAGAGAATTTCGTGTGTCCTGACATGGGATAGTCTCCAATTTATATTCAAGTAAATCAACAATCAAAGGAGATGTAGAACAGTATGAAAAGTATGTTACCATTTAATCTGTGTTTAGAAGCAAAGTAACAGGTATGTGTAGATGTGTTTTATAGATGCCTGCTATGTTTCTGGAAGGAAAGGTAAAAAATAAAACCCAGAAACAGTGGTTATCTCTAAAGAGGGAAACCAGAAAATAAGACGTCAGCTTGTTTTCTAGGAGGAAGCTTTCTTTTACTAATACTTACTGACATCGTGTGAACATTATACCCGGCTACCTTGCAAATCTATAAATTAAAAGGTTATATATATATACATATATATATACACACACACACACACAAAATTGAAATGATTTTTCTTTTTCTACTATCATTCCATTTATTCAGATTTAAAAAGAAAAATGTGCAGAACTTAATGTGCAATATTAAATCAATACAAAGGTTATGCATTAGTGAAGCAGTCCTGAAAGGGAGAAAACACAAAATGATTTTTTGAGGCAAATTCCCAATTGTTCGATGCTTTTGGATATTTACACAAGTGTATCAAATGAACTTTGCTTTGGGAACTGGAAACTACAAGGTCTCAGGTGGAAATGTGAAACGTGTCCATGATCAGTACAAAGGTGAGAACTAAGAGAGGAGCAGAAACACGTTCCACAAATAGAGCAGGATGACAGAAGGTCGCCAGGCTGAACAGAACCTGCAGCAGGGATAATGAGGCTAGAGAAGAAACCACAAGGCACAGGTCAGGAGAAGACAAAGTAAACGCAAAAAATGCAAAGGACCTGCAGAAGGAAGCCCACCAGGAGGAGCAATGCTGCTCTCATGAGCCTCATACTGCTGGTAGAGTTTAAAGGACCAAAGACAAGAAGACACCATGTTCTTACTATTTTACTTGTATTTCTCCAAAATATGATGAGCCCACAGTGAAGTCTTTGTCTCCTCCAAAATGTCTATTTATAGTGTATGCACATCAGGTTTTTAAAAGGAGCTGCTGATCCATCCCCCCCCCCCAGCTTCCTAAAACATAAAAACATAACCTTTCCCCTGGGTAACTTAACAGGTTTTCACAGTCCTCCCTTCAGTGGGCCACAGCCACGGGCTGATGGGGAAATGAGTACATAAAAGAGTATCAGCCTTTGATTATCTTTGCTTTGTGTCCCTGATCTGATCACTCTATGGAGGTTTCAATCACATAGCTCACCCATTTTCCTTTAAACTGCCATCATATGAACATTTTCCCTTTAAAATATGTTCAAGGGGTCCATCTTTGGAAAGATATATCTGGGGATCAGATGCTACTCTAAGTGTTCAGATACATCAATCTCCAGGACCCTAAAGACTCCCACAAGGGCAGAAAATTGTGTCAGGCAAGCAAACTGAACAGGGGGACAATGCCAAGGCCACCAATTTGAAGATCCATTTTCCAAATTATCTTCTAGCCAACAGAGTCCTTTTGCCATTTAACACATCTAAAGCTTCTATACAGTTGGTGCCAAGTTTATTCTCAGCACAGTTTTTGTAAATCACATCCAAAATATGATTTGGACAAAAAATGTACCTTCTTATGAGCCCACTGTGTACTTGAAAGACCCAGTGCACAAATCATTTGCACCTGTACCATTTCCATCCAGTTCTAAGCTAATTTTAAAAAGGCTCTGAAAGCCTGCCAACAGCACATGTGCACAGAAGATAAAATGTAATAGCAATTAATCCAATCATCTCTGATTTAACGTTAATTTAACCCAGTGGATTATGCCTTGTTTTGTGTGCAACTGTGTTGATCCTGCTACATTTCAGAGAGCCCCCAAATCAATCAAGTCACAATCCCTAATTGCAGTCAAAATGGGGAATTCCACTCAGCAGGGCCCTTCTCTAGAGTATCTGTTCCTCCCAAGGAAGAAAGGGAAGTCAAAGAAGGAGGCGTCTCTAATAGCAGGCTGCTAACATGCAGCTGATGGTGTCAGGGTTAGCTCTGAGGAGTGGCCTACTGTTTGCTGGCATATTCAATTGTGGCAGGGCTGCTTGCCAGAATGAACAGAAAAGGGCTATCAGAGCAGAGGCAGTGGAAGCCTAGCTGCTGTGTAAACTACAAACAAACAACAACAACACAACAAATTCTGGGGGCATGGTGTTTCCCTCTCCTTTTATTTGCAGTATGGATTGGATGACTATAGCAGTTAAAGAACTGAATTGGGACAGTTGTAATTAAAAACGAATGCCATGCTATACTCCCCTCCTCCTGCTTGGGTCTGATTTAACTAGGTTACAGTGTCAGTCTGCATTCTTAGAAGCAAAGGCTGATTGTGAGAACATTTGTATTTTATATACAAAGAATAGAAAATGTTTCAGGCTACTATTTTCTTCCTATTTGGGTTTTATATCAAAAACTGAAATCATAAAAGGTGTAATCTGGGCTCAGGACAACCACAGAAGTTCAATTGTAGTTCAGCCTTAGTTAAGGATTAGTTAATAGATACTTCACAGAAAGTATTACCATGTTCTCTTTCATAATTTTTCTCTCCCTCCTCCCTTCCTTTGCAGCTGAGAATAATTAACTGTTCTTTTGTGAGTGTCATTTGTTCTCAAGGAATTAAATGCCACCTTATTTCCCAGAACAAGAATTCAACTGTCATAATTATAGCTTCATTTCAGAAGCAAAAAAAATCATAATTTATTACAGATTGTTCAGCATGTGAGATAGGTTTAAATGTCATTGGAAGTAAATTGTGGCATGTCATGAAGGGGTTTTAGCCACCACTGTAATTGATTTATAATTTCACATTTAAAATGAACAACATTCACCTATTGTTCTTGTATTATATAACTCTGACATCAATCCCTGGAGAATGAGGCATTCAACTTGGTCAATACACAAAAATAATAACAACAACAACAATAACAATAACAATGATACATCAATTTTAAAGATAAGCACTGAAATTACCATAAGCACTAAAAAAAAATCTGTTAAAATGAAAACTCAAGCCCCACAATAGAAAGTAAAAATGTATTTCAGAGGAATGTATTTTGGATTATTAGCACTGAACTCCCTAAAATTACATGACTCTCAGGGGTTTTAGTGTAACTCATAAAATTAAGAACCATCTGAAATAAGGTTTAAACTATTCTCTACCCAGAGTTATAAGGAGAAGGTGGAGGTGAATTTTTCCAGCTCTAATTTCAAGCAGACTGAGAATCAATTCCACTTTAAATAGTACTTTATTGGGTTTTCCTTGTGACCATGGTATCTTAAGATCACATACTGCTAATAGGATCTAATAAATACTTGATTATATCACTAAGGGGCTGCAGATCCATTTTATTCAAAAGCAAGTGGGTCCTGCGATGGCTCACCTACCACGAAATCACATCTATGGATGTATGCCACTTGGATTTGGACATAGAAGAGGCAAACACAAACACACAGAATGACAAGGAGAATGTGTATGGCAAAGCATGGATACAATCATAAATGTCCTTTTAAGAGGAGGGTGCAAAGAGTTTTGACTGCAGGAGACAAGAAGGCCATGTGATCACAGCAGCATGTAATTACAGAACCACACTGTGATGGAGTCAACAGTCATGGAATTCCAGTAGTCTCTAGAAGTGGAAGATTTTCCCCTGGAGACTCCAGCAGGAACCCAGCTATGCTGGCATAAGACTAATTTTCAGACTTCTGACCTACAGAACTGTAAGAAAATGCAGTTCTGCTCAATTTCTGGCACTTTACTATAGTGGTAACATGAAACAAACACAAAGGTAAAGGGAAACAACTTGACTCATTAAAAAGTCTGATATAAGATCAAGTTGTCTCCCTTCCCAGAACCAAACAAGGAGTCAAGTTTCTGACCTTGAGTTGAGGCTTCTATCTCAACGAGTTCCTGAACTCCTTCTTGCCCAGTACTCAGGTATTTCCTATGCTAACTTTGCTGAGGGACTGCAATCCAAAGATTTGACAGTACTTCCCATTTAAGAAAGGAGAAAATGCTTAAATTGATTTAAAAGAGTCATTTATTGGGTTATTAAGTGAAGGTAATGCTTTAAAGCTAGCTACAATTTTATTTATGGCTTATAAAAGAGAAATTGTATTTATTTAAAAACACTAATGTACTGCAAATGTTCCAAAATGCAAAACTTGTAACTTTTCCAAATAACATCTCTTGACCTGGCAAATGATTGTTTTGGAGTTGCTACTTGGCATTCGATGAATGCCCACAGTGAATCAAGAATTTACAATGCAAATTTTAGACCGGTTTTTGAAATAATTTTTATTTAATCTCCCATAGTCCAATGAACTATGGAAATTATGCATATAATACTTTGAGCTGGGGTCAAGGAATAGTAATTTCTTACTACAAATTTGTTTAGAGAATATTTCATTTCACTTTCCTTGACCTTCTGTCATGGTATCATTCAAAAGCTTTTGTAACTATATCTATCTCTACCCCTATCACTGGATTGAGGACAGGCACCACTAGATTTTAGCAATTAAAAATAGTCAAACAGTCTTATGGAAAATAATGAAGACTCAGTCTGGCATCACTAATTTCTCTGCAAGATGAGCCTTATCTCTCAATCATCATTCCATGAATTAATTCATTCACTCAACAAATATCTTTGCAGTACATAATCTGTGCAATGTCATGGAGTGGTCTAGAAAGGCAACACTGAAAAAACTCTATCCAGTAAATGCACAACTACATTAAATGACTACCAAGGGGATAAATCAATTTATAATTTATCAAACATTGTATGAGAGGCCGGGGGGGGTGTCACTTGTCTATAATTCCAGCACTCAGATGGCTGAAGCAGGACTGTCATGAGTCTGAGGCCAGCCTGGGCTATACAGTGAGTTCAAGGCCAGGCTGAACCACATACTGAGACCCTGACACAAAAACAAAAGCAAAAACATACCTATGAGTAATTATCACCTCATATCACCAATAAGTCAATTGACTCAGAGGTTAAGAAATTCAACCAACTTTCAGAAGTAGTTCATTGGAAAATCTTTAATACAGAGGACTAGCATTTTTTTTTCTTTGTATTGCTTTTGTTCTTTGTCTGTCGTGTATAGTACTAGGAATTGAACACAAGGCTTTTGTACTGAGCTACAATCCTAGCCTTTATCTTTCCTTTACTTTTTTGCTTGTTTGTTTTGGGGGGAGTTTGAACTTGAGATACTGCTGCCTTTGCCTCTCAGAATGCTAAGATTCAAATTCAGTTTTAACTATGCAGAGTCTACAGTTTCAAGATTAAAGAAATGACTTGCTATAAAAAAAAAATGTAGATGCTGATTACACTTCCTAGGTGACCATAGAAAGACTGAGAAAGGCTGTGAGCACAAGAAAGGAATCAGGCACCAGCAGAGGGAGCTATGGATCATTCCAGGCAGAGGGAACAACTCAAAGGCACTGAGGTGGTATTAAGCTGTCTCTGAGGACAGCAAGAAGCACGTCTTGATCAGACATAGAACCTCGTGGCATCTTATCTTAGACTTCTCAGCCTTCAGAACTATAAAATATATTATTTATTGTTTAAGCTACTCAGTCTATAATATTTTGTGATAGCAAATCAAATATAACAAGACAGAAAAGCATAGATTATACATAGAGAAAGGAAGAGGTTCAGCATGGCTGGAAGCAAGGGTCAGCACAAGTAACAAGAGGTAATGATGGAAAGGTCATTTGTCACCAAATCATATAGCGCCTTAAGCTTTGGGATTTTCTATGGAGGAAATAATGAGAGTACTGTGAAGGAATTGGTCAATCTATTAACTTCTTCAACAGTTTTTCTCATGTAGAGTTAAAATAAGCAAAAGAAATAAAAGAAACTACCTCTAATTGCAGATTAGCTGGGAAAGCAGAACAGGCACATATTAATGAAGCAGAATTCTTGTAAGCAGACAATTAACATATTCAAATTACTATCAAGCATTAAATATTTTAATCATTAAAAAGTTTCTAAATAATATCACATAAAATGAAACATGAGATGAGCAAACAGAGCACTATTCTAAATAAGTCTTTGTTGCTTCTGAAATATAACACCTTTGCTTTTTAATTCAAAAAATAACATTATTTGACAAAGTTCCAGGCTGTTGGGTCACAGGACAGAAAAGCTCTTGCCCTCCAGGAGTTCATATTCCAGTCAAGGAGTGTGATAAACTACATGACCATTCAGTGTTTGCAGCTCTCTCTCCCAGTGGAGTACAATACAGCTCCATTTAGGACTCGTTCTGTTAATGAAATGTAGGTTGAAGCAATGTTTGTAAGCAAAAGCATTAAAGGCAGAGGTGTATTTTGTCGTGGTTTCTCTTCTTCCTCTGACAGAAGCCCAGCAATATGCTATAGAGAACGGGTGGCTGCTGTCCATTCACTTAGGTCCTGACAGAGAGCAAAGAGACAAGCAATTTAGGATGAACGGGTAACGTGAGCAAGTAGTAAACGCTTGCTGCTGTAAAGCCACTGACACACTGAGGCTGTACTGAGGCAGTACTAAGGTTGTGACCTAAGCTGACTGATAAAGCCAACGAAGATGAGAACATATATACCCATATTGTAAGGTCAAGTCTCTCCTGAAATACGGGATTTCACAGGAGAAAATTGTTATGTGTAGACTACAACATCCCTGCCCAGACACCAAACGTTCTTTCTTTCCAGTTTTGCTTTTCTTTACTTCTGATTTAACACTGAGTAAAACAAAAACCTGACAATCAGCCAAACCTCATTTCCTCCCTTGCATGTGACTCTCAGTCCTCACTAGCTCTAAAGGTCTGCTGTCCAGGGACAGCTGACATGCTGCCTGGCCAGGGAGTAAGCCTCTTACTCACAGGCTCACTGAGCAACCACCATGAGCAGCCTACAGAGCCCAAGACTCAGGTGTGGAAGGCGGGTCTTTCTCTCAATGGGCTCAGCTTCTAGGGAAGGGACAGGCCTGAGTCACACACCACAAAGACACAGGGCCTTCTATACAGTTCAGGGGACACAAGGGAAAATGATCTACAGGTGCCTGGTGATGATGCAGATGGCAGGGTCAGGATGAGCTGAACTCAATGCTGAAAAAGGAAGTGAGAAGTGAGGGACCTTAAAAAAACATTGAATAGCAGTGGGCCAGTATGGGGTGGGTCCCCAGCAAATGCAGGGTTAAGACAGAGAGACAGACAGACAGACACAGAGACATACAAAGAAAAGAGATTCCCTCATGCTAAGAAGTTTAAATTTATTTTACAAGGAATTGGGTGTCATTGAAAGCTTTTCAATTGAGAAGTGGCATGGTCAGAATGACATTTTGGAAACCTTTCTTCAGTAGCACCAAGGAGGGATCTGAATGGTGCTAGCCACTCTCCAGCAAGAAAAGTTAGTTGAAAAGCTCTTCCACTAATTCTAACCAGAAATTGTGGATTTGAAACTCACAGAATCTGTTTCCTGCCCTGTAATCTGGGGGAAACAGAGCTTTTCAATGTCATTTAGGAAGGGAATTAGCTCATAGCTAGTGAACTGCAAAGCCAGCAAGGAAGTACCAGGTGCTTTCCTGTTTCTGTTCTGCCTCATTCGAGAGCTTTGATTTTTTTTTCATTTTGTATTATTTATAATTAAGTTACAAACTCATAACTTGATCGGTTAGAAAATTGAGCTAACCTTTTTCCCCCCAGGTCCCTCTCTCCATTCACAAACATGTAGATAGATATATTCCTAGTAAGTGTCTTAATCATTCACCCATTCCAGAAATATTTATCCCATACCCATTATGCAGCAAGCACTGTGTTAGGTGCTCCATGGATAGCATGAATAAAAGAATACCCACACCTCACAGGGCCAGCAGTCTAATGGGAGATGTGATAAATACAGGAACAAATAAATAATTACAAAATGCAAAATTTCTATAAACAAACTACTAGAATAGCAGTAGTGCTTGTGCACACATAGAAATGTCCTGAAGGGTTCACCCGGGAGAAGCAGTCAGATGAGTTGAAAGTACGAGTATATGAATACCTAACTCTTACCAGTTTCATTCAGGAAAAGTATTGGTATATCTAAGCTGTACTCAAAAACACTAGTATAAAAACGCCAGTTCGCATCTTCAAACAGCACAAGTCCTACCAGAGTGTCAGACTAGGAATGGAGCACTCTAGAAAACAGAGAAGCTTGTTTGCTTGTTTGCCTTGTGGGTTCTGTGAGGCCCATGACAGTTCCCAAGAATTTTGAGGAGAGGCTCAGTAGAGCACCTCAGGATCATTTTAGCCTGTGAGTCACTCTGGCTTGAGGCTGGATAGTTGGATTGATCAACTTAAGGCTGAGTTCTGTACTGACTTGCAAAATCATCAGTTCATTGTTATGACAGTAAGTCAAAAATTTTTATTAATGCTTTCTTTTTAAAATGTTATCTGTTAAAGAAAAACTAAGGAGGCTATGCATTAGTAAAAATTCCTCCCAATTGATAGTTCCAAAATTAAAATCCCCCTATCACTCAGCCAACAGCTCTAGTGTTGGGCCATGTTGAAGGAGTTTAGTCACAGATTAGCTCTTACAGCCTCACTGTGAGACAGCTAGGTCCAGTTCTGATGGGGGACCCATGGCACTGTGGCTTTTTGGGGGACTGTGGAGTCTGCTAACAATAAGGTTCTGGTTACCTGCCCACAACCAGCAAGCCAATAATCACTTTCAGTCATCAACCAACAAGACTGGGTTTAAACCATTGGCTAGTACATAAAATGTCCTCCACTTTATCATGGTTCTTCATGCTCTCATCTGTCATAATTTCCCGGGGTCCAATAATTTGATAAAAGAGATTCGATTAAGTGCAAGATTTATGAGGTTGCACACTGAGACAAATTGTAATTCAATAAAAGCCCATTCTGGAAAAGAGGATAAAAGATGAACCAAAATCTTTATGCCTTTATCTACTCCACTACACAGGAATATATGCACATACCCACACTTACTGTTTGGCAACTTATCACTCAGAAAAACCAATGACAATTATTCACTTTAGGCATTTAGCAGACATAATTGGACATTATTATGGCAGTGATCAAAAATCATCATCCTTCATAGTTATTAATCAAAAATTTATTTCCATTGACTAACCCCAGGAAAAGGTTATCAACTACTTTAGTCTGTACTTATTTCACTACTAATAAGAGGTTCTTTTTTCTCCCATTCTCAGCAATGCAGAATTACCATCATTCTCAAGACCTCTCTGAGTTCCTTGACCAGAAGAGGCGTTTAGCTATGTCATCCATGATGTACTGCACATTTAATTGCACTATGCAGCTATTCAAAGAGCATTCAGAAGTAATCATTTAGCATTAATATCCCAGGGCAATCCAAGGTCACAGTACATTAAAAACTAATTCACAGAGGTTCAAGAATGCATTTTTTATCTATGGAGTAACATTAATTCTTTTATGATAAAAGTGATAATGGCATTACAGAGTAGTGGGATAGAAGATATTCTGAATATCCATCATTAGATCTATTATACAAATGGCAAAGTCAGATCTTTGTTCTTCTCATAACTCAACATACTGCTAATCTGTATTAACACTACTGACCACGTTAACCTTTTATCTAACTGACCATGCTTTAAGGAGTAACAGCCCTCACCTGTTATCATAGACAATGGAAGCATTTAATACTTATCATGATAATTTCATTCTCAAATGATGTTGTCTGTTATTTCTCTGTTCATTCTAACATCTAAAATTATACAACCTCAATGACTCACAAAGGGTTTTCCCCCATGAATATTGTGTGTGTGTGTGTGTGTGTGTGTCCTATTAACTTTCTTCCAGGAATGCTATAGGAGATAAAATTATTGCAACTTGCATCACACATTTATCATGCAGGAAGAATATTGTCCCAAGGCAATGGTACTACATACAATGTAGAATGGGCAGGTTGAATTCTCCAGAACCTATCATCTCTCATATCCATAGCATTAGCAATGCTTTACCACAATTTTCTGTTACCCAGCAGGCACATATCAGGAGTTATTTCAGTCTTTCACAGGCAATACTATCAGATTTGTTAATATGCTAAATTCTGCATTCAAATGTTCTGCTGTCATCCCAATGCTGTCTCTCCTATCTCTTTGCATTTAATATCCCGTCAGTCCACTCAGATTGAAAGTTCTGCCTGTTCAAAGGGCAATTTGAATTGATTAATAAGTGTTACCTTAACCCTGGTGTTTAGAACATTGTTCTAGGTGCCATATATGAGTTTAGATTGGGCATACTTTCAACAGAGACAAGGTTCTAAATCTCACAACACAAATAAAATACAAAGCTTGGACAGTTATAATAGAAAAGCATTTGACTCATGACTGTCAATGAGTGCTGCAGATGTTCCAGAAGCAAGAGCATCTCTGGTCTCCACCTGTCCTTTCCTTGGTCTCCAGGACAGTCTTGTGAGAGCATACTGAACACAAGTTCATGTTCACCTCACAAACTGCTCTGGACCCTGTGAAGTTCTGGTCCCAGCCTGCCAAGGGAAAGGCAAAGTCCAAAGTATTTAATGATGAAGAGAAAAGCATGAGGTCTGGGAAACTAACTCAAAGTGAACAAAATTATATACCACTTAAATGATAGGAAATTTCTATTTTCAAACAATTTCTCACACAAAAACTGTACCTTTGGATGAATTTAGAAAAACCAATCATTCTAATTATAGTTCCTTTAAAAAATATTACCATTTATAAGTAGAAAGTTCTTTACAACAATTTAATTGGTTAACAGCTTTCCTAGCAATGGTGTATAATAAAACCTGAGAATTCTCCAGATGCGTAAGCAGGCACTATAGTATCTCTCTTGTTGATACACTGAAGCCTGTCTCCCTTCTTCTCTTTCCTTATTGCTTTTTCACTTTTCTCTTCCTCTCATCCAATTCCTAATGAATGCAAGACTTTGATAACTAGAAGGGTTATAACAAATTCATAAATGAACAAGTTAGAATAGAATAGAATAGAATAGAATAGAATAGAATAGAATAGAACAGAACAGAATAGGGCAGGTTACAGAACATCTCTCAAAAGAGACACTGCCACACTAAATAAGTCTTCTCATCATATATCCTTACAAAAGCCAGCTAATTGATTTGTAAAAAGTGTAATTCAAATCTAAGATCAGCACTGATAGGAGGCTACATTTTAACCTTTTTCATCTGAAGAATATCGTAATCATATCCTGGCCTTCCCCATCCTCCTTCAACCAGCTGTCTTTTTTTTTTTTTCTGGTACTGGGAATTAAACTCAGGACTTTGGGCTCACCAGACAAGTGCTGTGCCACTGAATTATATGCCCAGCCCTAATGAGCAGTCTCAGGCAAATCTTAAACAAAAGTTTTAGTTTCTCTCTTGAATGGAGCAAAGGAATCAGGACCTCTTAATAAGCTAATTTGCTTTTGAAATGAAGTAACTTTTCTACAATCTCCAAAGGCATATTAATTGTAATCTGCACCCTCTTTAAAAGCAGTATCATCAATATTTACATGTCTGCATCATCAGCATACGACACAAAGAGACAAGAAAAGAAAGCTGGACAAAAGTTGTCAACCCTGAGTTCTAGGGTCTATCACTATCACTTTTAAGTCATTTGAATACTCTGGCCATTGATTTCATCATGTCTAAGATGAAAGTATTGGGTTAGCTCTTGCATCCCTTTCTAGACATAATGTTCTATAGTTTTTATTGTAAGTTAAAATACTATCCAAGTATAAAATCTATCCACTTGAATAGAGCTGATCATGAGAAAGTGACCCAGAACTCTTAAAAGACTAAGAGTACAGTATAAGATGAAAAAGCTGGAATACTGAACAGTTAAATTATTCCCTCACGGCCATTAAGTTCAGGAACAGTAAGTCAGTACTCAGATGCTGGATGAATAGACTCTTGTGATCAAATTCAGATGTCAATTTAGGTTCTACTTGCTGTGTGACTTTGGGTAAAATGCTTAAGATCGCTAAACATTGTCTTCTCTCAATAATACAATTGGAAATAATACAACACCTACAACTCAGGACTGCATTACATAAGTGGAAAAATATCTGGTAGGTGCTTAACATATAGCAGGGGCTCAGAAAGTGTTAGGTTCTTTTGTAAACTATACCATGCTGTTCATGGTATGCTAAACAGAAAGGAAGGCTTTGATTTAACACTGAATAGTTAGCAATCTTTGTTATCAGTGTCTGGATGAGTGAGTTTTAATCTCTGTGTCCTGCTGCCCTCTTCTGGAGATCACATAGCAGATCTGCTTATGAATTCTCCTTCTTGGTCCTATGTAAATGAGCTAACCCTGAACACAACTCAATAATGTCCACTCCTGAAGCAAAGAAAGCAATTATTGGAGCAACAAGTGGACACATGCAACAGAACAGAAGCCACAAACAATGAAGTAATTACTAGCTGCCTATCTAATGGTCTAAGCTTTGATGGCTTCCCTTCACACATATACTGGATGGACTCTGGCTGAGAGTTCCAAGTAGTCATAATTCCTAAACAGATACATGGTTACACAGATATGAATAACTAAAAACAAGAAAAAGAAAAAACTCTGAGGTGGACTTGGAAAGGAATGAGTACTGGCCTATTTGTAGTTAGCCAAACCTCCAAGACTATTTGTGCAATACCATTTGGTATAACAGATATATTTTTCTCCAGGCTTTAAAATATTTAATTGTATTTATTCAAGAAATAAATTATAAATATAATCTATTTCTAATTCATTTATACCTTTATTTATACTACTGTTTTGGACTATTTTGTTATCCAAAAGGACAAAATTATCCTTATACATATTCAGGTAGTTACAAGTTTTTCTTAAACATGGTGAAATGCATCAAATGAATTATAAACTATTTAAAATCAAGTAGGAGGCATATTAAATGGTAATTTGTGGACATTTGATGTATTAAAGAGTAACATTCTTTTCATTTGAAACAGTGAAATTCAAATTCCTACCTAAAAGTTAATTGATGTAATTTTTGCATTAATTGATGATTCATTAAAGGCATAAGAATGGAGGTGATCCAAATTTTATTCTTGAGAAAAAAAACATCTAGAAACAACTAGAAAATATCATAGACTTTTCAACCCTTGGGATTTTTAGTTAACTATGCTCAATATGATTACAACTCTAAGAACAAAATAAGTCATTCTTGGCTTACAATACATGCATGATCAACAGAAGTAATACCATTAGAATGCAAACACTTGAATATATTTTTCCATTGCTTCTATTACTCATACCTTCTTAGCACAAGTTATTTTTTTCTTTTACTTCAAACATCTATTTTGCCACACATACTATTTAAATGGAGATACATATTGCTATAAAAGCAAAATAAAAGAAAAAATTTCAAGTCAAATTACATTTGAAATACACTAAAGAGAAACTATAAACATTCTGAAAATAAATTCTCCTATGAAGAATGATTTTTATGTGTATAATAACAAACATTTGTGTTTTGTAAATCTTTATTATGACACATTGAATTTCTAAAGCAGAATTTGCAAAGCAGTTTTATTTATTAGAAAACACTGAAAACTGCCCTTGTTTAGACTGAGGTTCATAGTTAAGAAACAGTATTTCCAACATCATCTAGCAAAAGGATGAAGTATGAACCACACTCAGGATTGAAACAAACTTGTACTACGTTACTGTTACAGTTTGGATACATGTCCCCCAAGGCCCCTATTTTAAGGAGTTTGATCTTCAGTGCAATAGTGTTCAAACATTTGACTCAAAAACCAATTACATCATGAGGGCTCTTTTTCAACAATTTAAATTGGTGACAGCAAACTTTTCAGAGCTTTCAGTAATACAGCCCACTGCAGCATGTGTGCTATAGGTTCATCACCGCCAAAATTTTAACCCATTGATGTACTCATATCTCAATGGGCTTATTATGAGTTGGGAACGAGTTAGACAAAGAAAATCACTGGGAGCATGTCTTTGAATGGTATATTTTGTCCCTGCTCCCTTCTGCTCTGATCCTTTCTCTTTCCTCTCCTTGCCTCTCTTCTCTTCTCTTTCCTCTTCCCCTACCTTCTCTTTTCTCTTGCCTCTCCTCCCATCCCTCCTCGTTCTTCTTCCTTCTCTCCCTTCTCCCCTTTGTCTGTTTCTCTTTCTCTCTCTCTCCTCTCTCTCTCTCTCTCTCTCTCTCTCTCCTTTCTCTTTCTCTCTACTTCCTGGCTGCCTGCCATGAGGTGAGTATCTTTGCTTTGCCACACCTTCTTCCATGTCATACTACCTCACCACAAGCCCAGAAACAATGAAACTGTAGACCATGGACTGAAACCTCTAAAACTGTAAGTCAAAATAAACCTTGTTTCCTTCAATTGACTTCCCCAAGTATTTTGTCACAGCCATGGGAAGCTAACACAGTTACCTTCAGGAGTACAGAAACTTTCAAGTACACACACACACACACACACACAAATTGGTACACCTGAGCATTCATTCAGCAAACACCAATGTCCTACAATCAGGAAAGACCCAGTTCATGAAGAAAATGCTTCAGGAACAAATCCCCAACATGCCCTAAAAATGACTGATAGATTTCTCTGCTCCCTTGCAATGTGTTTCTTCTTTTATTGTTGCATTTAATACATTGTTATAATTACTATGTAAATGTCCATTACTTATCTAGATGATGAACACAACAGAAGTGTGGTCTTTATATCTTATTCATATTTTTTATCCCCAGCATATAACTTGTTTTCTGGAACAAAGCAGATACTTCAGTAAATATTGTTAATGTGGAGAATCTTTTTGAAATTTTTGAATTGCTTTGTCTGAGTTTCAAATACTAAATTTTGGAGTCAGCCATCCTCTAAAACACTTCATGCCTACTTGCAACAACCACCTCTCAGTTAATGCTGTAGAAGTTGTGAGTTCAGTCATGGAGGGTACTCAGCTAAAGGCTGAACAATAATTTAAGACATCAAATGCATGGATATCAATCGTAAATAATCTTCAAGATTTCTTCTACACATGACCTACTAAGATTCCAGTGGGGGATGGCTTCTCTCATATCTCTGTCTTTACTTTATTCTTACTATGTAAGGCATATTCTTACTATGTAAGGTGACCCTGTGAGGCAATCAACCTGTGATGCTGAATTCCTGATTCCCAAGAATGTTTTGCACATCTAAGCCTAGCAAGGCTAAACTCTATCAATAGGGTGAATCCTGGCCCTACAAATCACACAGGGAATTTGGCTAGACTATATCTGTTCTTTGGGAACTTCTTACATTTTAAGATTGTTCATCATTTCCTGATGGCTTGGATATAATTCTCAAAAATTTCATTTACTGGAGGTTTTCATCAGTGTGGTGATACTGAAGTGGTAGAATCTTTAAGAGGAAGGATTTTGTGGGAATTAATTAGGGTATGATAGCTCTACTCTTGGGGGGGATTAATGTTGGTCTCATGGGTCTGGATTAATTCCCATGAAAATTAGTTTTTACAATAACTAAGCCAGTGCTCTCAAAATATACTGAACACACTATTCACCTGAAGATCACAAGCTTTAAATGTCCCGATTCAGTCAATCTGGGGAGAGGCCTGAGATTCTGCATTTCTAACAAGATCTCAAAAGATGGATCTGCTGGTTTTCTGATTGCTTTGAAAAGCATGGTATTCTGCCAACTTCCCTTCCTAGTTCTCCTTTATCTCTGTGAATAATTAGTTCTTCTTGGCCCCATCCCAGGTTTGGAGACAACCTAGAAGACAGTATGAGAAGATAGTGCCATTTCTGGCACATGCACTCTAGCCTTTCACAACTCCTTCCACATTGCCAACTTACTCCATGACCAACCACATAGTGGATGGGTGCACTGATGTTTGCATCAAGCACCTTAGGTCCACTGAAGGTTGGAAAGAAAGTCTTGCAATGTATCTCCTCTGTGACCTAAACCTATCAGAATTTCAATTTAACTGGCAAAAGCCAATAAATATATGTTATTCAGCTACTTCAAGATATGTTACCCATAAATAGCTACTTCTTCAAACAAGATATAAAAAAGTGAAGTATTTTTATAAGCAAAATAAGTATACAAATCTTCACTGAAGAAAGATCAGGGAAAACAAATTTAATGACTTAATGTTGCTTGATATAAAATCATTCCAGTTGAATAACTTCCAGTTCATTCTAATGCATATATGCCAATTATACCTGATTTATAGAGACAAGTTCAGCAGTGCTACACCCTGATATATAAGACCAGTTACTGTGACATCAAGGTCATCTTAAGGATCATAAAAGTGTCAAGGTGATAAGTTTGACACTGGTAGGTTTAATGATAAATGATGATACTATTAATTTCCTTATTGAAGAAAACATCTCAGAGACAAGGTAAAAGTACAAAGGTTTTCCATATATGAAGCCTCTTATTTTATTGGACATAATTCAAAAGCAACCAGTAGGAACTGATGTCACTTAATTATAAGTATATGTGTAAATATAATATACACACATACACATTTATAATTATAGATGTACATATTCATGTATCACATGTACATATGCACATATAATCTCTTCCACTAACTACTAAATTCAATTAAAAATGAATCCTAGATGAGACATAAGTTAGGCACAGAAATTGCTAAGGCAGAGAATCTAGACTGTGTGATATTTTAATAGTTAACCTATGATATTATGCACTTGCCAAAGCTCATACAACTGTACAACACAAAATATGAAACAATGTATACTATGTACTCTCCTTAATAATAATATATCAGAACTACTTCACTAATTGTAACAAGTATACCATGTTAATATAAGACTTAGAGGAAAGTGAGGTAGTAGTGGAAATGTGAGTACAGCTATCTTTACTTGCTCCTCCTATAAATATAAGATTATCCTAAAAATAAGGTAAAGTTTACAGTTAAAATTACATATGTATAAAATATATAAATCATGAAAGAACCTCTTAAGATAAAGCTCATAAATTTAGATGGTATAGTCAAAAAACAAATGCTATTGCTAGATGAAAAATTTAGAAATTATAAAATAGAAACATATATCTTCAAATCTCACAACACCACTTCCTCCATATATCACCCTCCCTACTCTTTCTGCATTCTTCACAAATATTCATACACACTCAGTGTCTTCCTGTAGCCTGGGATGGACTCAGGCCTTTTATTAATCTCACTGGATCCTGACAAATATAGTATATCAATATTCCAGACCTTGGCTTAGCCATCGAAATGTACAATGCTCTAATCCAAGGTCCTCTTTAACAGTGCTGAAGAGCAGATTAAAGTACTTTAAGCCTCATTTGATTTACCATAAGCATTCATTACAACCCAGATAACTAACATCTCGCCATGGTTTAGTCCAAGATACATGTATCTATTAGCTATCCAAGAAACAAATTTTAATGGCAAGGAAAGAGTCTTTCAGGTCTTGAAAAGAAACATAGAGAGAAAATATTTTTGAAGCAAGGGAGATTCACACAACATTTTAATAGCTACTCTGTCTTCTATTAAAAAAAGAAAAGATCTATGTTTGTTAAGCTTAGCACACGACAATGAAGATGACTGTGTAAAGGGAAGACACTCATTCTACAAATGTGTTAATTTCATCCTGACTGCTACAGAACTGGAAGCTTGGACCCTAGTGTAGCAACCTTGTAAGGTGCCTTTGAGAGCTGGGTCACAATAGAAGGAATCAGGTTATGGGGGCTCCACTGTCATGAGTGGATTGAGCTGTCTCACTGGGATGAATCATGTCTGATCAGAGTGAGTTAGGTCTCAAGAGAGTGGGTCACTGTAATGCAAGTTCAACTGTGTTGGCTCCAGCCCCTGCTTCCTGTCCAACCATATGTTTGCTCCTACTCACACACTCCAGCCACGATGCCATCTGTCACAAAGGCCCTCACCAGAGCTGAGCAGATGCCAGAGACGAGCAGATGCCAGAGCCATGCTCTTGGACCTCCATAACTATAAGTTAAATAAATCTCTTTACTGTTACTCAGTGTCAGGCATTTTGTTCTACCAGCTGAAAACCAACTAAGACAATGGCTACCACACCTTTAGCACTTTCATTCATCAGCTGATTTTGAGGAACCACATTACATGATTCTAGAGGCAATTCTGGTCTTGGGGAATTGCCAGCATAGGTTACTGGGGTCTGGAGCCAGGTTTAGTGCCAGAGGAGACATAGAAGAAAAAGTAAAGAAGTAAATTATAAGTATTTAGGAGTTGATAAATTCTTCAACAGGTTTTGTGTAAGATTTTCCTACCCTTAAAAATAAATTCCTTTCTTAGATATTTTCTTTCTGTCCATATTTCCTTTATCTTGGGTCCCATTTGGCTATCTGTGTACTTTATAGAAAACATGAGGCTCTACCTCAACAAGGAGGCCTGGGAACCACAATCCCAGAGAAAATCCTTTGTCTGCAATCACTATTACAAATATCCTTGTATAATTTACTAGTACTTGAATGGTCTTCAGCTTTACTTGGAGACATTCCTGGCTCATTTTCTATTAAAGGCAAGGCAGGCACAGAGCACAGCAAATGAAAATATATTTCCAACTGGGTTCTCAGTGAGATTTATTTCAGTAAATAAAATACCCCTGGAAATAAACTGCTCATCCTTTGAGAGGTATTACTAAAGTTCCTTTCATATTTGTTCATTCAGGAAAACAGACAAGTGGCTAAGTTTCCTGCTCTCCTGGAAATTAATTCTTATGTGAACTGCTTTAACCACTTTGTCCTTTTTACCTCCAAGATCAAATATAGACTCTTGGCCTCCTCTTCAAAGCCACCCACCCACTCCATTTCCTCTCTTGGGGCCTCTATTAACCCTCTTGACAGCCTCACTATGCTCAGCACCTCAGCTGCTTCCACTTTCCTGTATGCATATGGAAGTCTCACTCAAATCCACTGAGAATGCCAACTGCCTCATCTATAAATTAAGCTCATCCTAGAAAATGACCTGGCAAACTAAGGTAAAATGTTTATTGTTTCCCTACTAACTGCTTCGTGCCTGCTTTAATAGCAAGTAGAGATAGCCATCCATCTTGTGTTCTTAGAATAATATTCTACATGAAATTGACTAACAATGAGATCTGTTTGAATAATCAATAGCTACTTTCTCTGGTCCTCCCCACTAGCAAGTACTGAAGCCCAGTGTTGATGCAGGAGGTTGTTAAGCATTCACCTTTCCCATTCTGGGTTCTTAACTATTTGAGAGCAGACATTGGTAGGCAAAGAGGAAGGATCAAAACATAAGATTAGAGAATGTAGCAAGGCTTCTGTCCTTCCCTTCCTGAAAATTAGGTGCTATCTACTCCCAATTTAAGTAACTTGTGACCAGTAGAGAAAATGGAAGCAAGTGGGCAGAGATCTGGCTAGGCCTGATAGAAAGGTGTGCCGTTTAGTCCTCTACCGCTGGAGACTGGAAACACAGGCTTCCTTCGTTCTGGGCTCAGGCAGGTCCAGAAGATTAAAGTGTAAATAACAGCTAGAGGCAGAGGCCAAATTCTTTTATCCATTAACTGATCCTATCCTAGAAGTTATGCCATGGTAACAATCTCAAAATCTCATAGGCTCACAAACACCATGTTTATTTCTTGATCCTGTTACAGTGGGTTAACTGAAACTCACATTCAGGCACTCTTTACTCCAGGACCAGCCTTCTTTAACTGGAATTTTGCTAGCCAGGGGTCAGAGGAGGAAAAATATTCTATCTCCCAACATGGTATTGAAGGCTTCTGTTCAAAAATAACCCACTTTGTGTCTGTGTAATAAAGAGATTGGCTTTGAGTAGATGGAGATCTGGCCTTAGCCACCAGCTTCTGGGAAGTAACCTATGTCCTACCTCAAAGAAATTTCTTCTGTGTAAACCAGGCTCAGTGGCACATGCCCATAACCCCAGCACTAATGAGGCTGAGGAAAGAGGATTTCTGGGATTTCCAGGCCAACATGGACTACACAGTGAGTTCAAGGCCAGTCATAACTACATAATGAAACCCTATCTCAAAACACAAAGAAAAAAATGTCCTATACAAGGCAGCCACTATAACCATGTGAACCTTAGGGTGAGGCCAGACACACTTAACAGTGTTAGGGTATAGAATGGCCATGCCAGAAAGACCAACCTTGTGACTTGAGGTAGGTGCCTTGGACCAACCACATGTGCAATCAATAAACCAAGTCTGTGTAATGGATCACTAATAAAAACTGAACACAAAAGCTCAGGAATCTTCTGTAGCTAGCAATACTCCATGTATAAGGTCTGTTACAGACTGTGGACAACATACTCTGAAGACAATGGAAGTTCACAACTATAAACAAACCCACATATGGCCTTTGCTCTTTGCTCTTTCTCATCACCTGAATGTTTTTCCTTGGGGGTGGGGGACAACAGGGATTGAAACCAGGGCTTTCACACTGTTATATCTCCAGACTTTTAAAAATTATTTTTATCTTGACATATGGTCTCACAGGAGTACAAGGAAGGGAACTGCAAGGAAAGTTGCAAGAGTTCTGAACAACAATAAGATCTACTGCAGTAGCTCAGGTAAAGAATTAAAAAGACTTGTGCTAGTGATGTCAGAATGATTACAGACAAAGTGGAAATGTGTTCCAGACATGCTGGAACACAACAAAACCAAGAAGATTTGATGGATGATTAGATGTGAGAGTAATGGAGTTAAAAGAATCACTTCCACATATGTAGTGGTTAATACCATTCACTCACAAGAATAGGATTAGAAATAATTGGACGTTATATTTGAGAATCATCCAAGAAGAGGTGTTTGGTGAGGCTGTATTGATCTAGAGCTCAATAGAAAAAAAATGATAGCTAGAGAAACAGGTTTAGAATTAATTTCCCTATGGGGAGAAGTTGAAAGATATCACTAACAAGTATCTAGAATATCAAATCAGAAAGGCTGAGGGTGGAATCCCAGGACACTGCTTCCCAGAGTTCTTCATGCCAAGGTCTGCAGACATACATGGATAGTATTTGTGCAGCCCACTGGGATAACCAGATAAAAAGTTCAAGTCTTCAAGCAACAAGCCAGGCAAGAACTGAGGGGATCACTTCTCCTTCCTAGCTAAGAAACTCAGTCCTACAGAATGTCTACATCTAGGCAGCTGGAAAATACTAAACAAAACTTAGATGTAGACACAAAGGAAAGACACCTGGAAAAGTGTCATCATAGAGAGAAGAAAAAGAATTGGTAAAAGGAACTTAATGTGAATGAAATGAAATCCAAAAGGTATTAACCAGTTTTAACAAAGAGAAAATCACCCCTGAACACCCTTTCTTGGATGACTCTCAAACTTAACACATCCAGTATTAAACCTGTGTGGTAAGAGGGAATGGAATCAAAAATTTGAAGGGAGTACAGTGATATAACAGCATAGAGTATGGCTATACAAATTTGGGCTCTAGCTATGAAGGAAAAAGAAGATACTGGTAATGGCTAGAGTTTGTCATCAAGTGTAGGTCATTGTTTTAGGATAGGTGAGGCTCAAGCCTTTCTAAAAGCTGGAAGAAAAAAATCAATGGGATAAGAGACCTTTACAGTAAAAGGTGGGGTGGATGTTGTATGAGCAGACACTCCAAGGATGGGATCTAGTGCATAGACTGACAAGAACAAGGACAAATCTTGCCCACAGGTATTAAGGAAGAGAGACTCCTTAGAGCAAGCACAGTGTGTCCTGGATGGCAGGCAACTGTGTGACAGACTCCTCTCTCTAGAGCAGAAGTTGCTTCCACCTACACCTAGCAATGCCACAGCTTCAGAAAATACTGTAAGTAATAAACGTGCAGTGATTTTGGACAATGCTCTTTTATACAGGGAGTGTGTGAAACCTTGTATAATACTCTTTACTTGCATCTTCTATGCATTTGTGCCCAAGTGAAATAAAGAGGCTTACTAAATATATTAACTTTGAAAATAAATAAGTAAACCTTTTAAGAAATCTTTCCTCTTTTTTCTTCCATCACAGGGTCATTGTGTAGTTCACTGCATTCCAAACACACTGTACTTTGTTTGGATCCTTGATGATAATCAGCCTGCTCCTAACTCAGGGCATTTGCAAAAGCTGTTTTTTACATAAAACCTTTATCCTTCAGATGCAACAACATCTTCCCTCAAGTGTTTTCCATCTCTACCAAGAGCTCCTCTTGCCCCTGAAGATGGTATGTTTGATTATCTTTACTCCTATCCTGTTTGCTATGGCTGCAAAAACTCACTTCATTAACATATTTTTCATGAGTGTTCACTTAAGGTCTGATCCCTCCTCCAGCCCTGACCCTGGTGCAAAGGGTATTGGTCTGCTTTGTAATGTGCTGTACTCCAGTGTCTAGGACAACACCTGGCAAACAGAGTGCTCCATGTTTTTTGATTGCATGTCATCTCTTTTTTCTACCCCATCCCCCCTTCTTTATTAAAGATCCAGGCCCATGTTTGGTAACTTCCCCCTTCTTTCTATCAGATCAGGAGAGAACCTGCTCTGAGGTCATTGTGCCATGATTGCTTGAGTTCTATTCAGCATAATGAATTTTGATCAATGCATTTCTCAAACATCAATTGACCAAACTTCTTTATTGTGCAATAAAAGGTTTTGTTCCATACAATAATAAATTCCAGCATTATAAGGTGATAGCAGAAATATAGACATTTTATGTTGCCAAAAGAGAAGGAAGTTCTCTGTCCTACATAATCCTGCTCCCTGATGGACTCTTTCAGATCTCTTTACCCTCCCATTCCTTCTCCCAGGCAGCACCACAGAAACCACCCTACCTGAACCTGAAGCTTCCAAAAGTTTCATGGAGACACCATGTGACACAGCCTTACCTCATGTCCCTGTGGGCCTCTCACCTCACATCCAGGGGCCCCTGGGTATCCAGGAACTCACTGTTTGGAAGTTTGGAAGAGCTCAAACCCTTGGGTTAACTTTTAAACAAAAGGAGATTATAGCCTATGGATAAATCCTCTCCCCCTTTCCCTTTCTATGGTACTTTGCCTTAGCATGAATCATACCTTGAGTCTCACCTGTATCTGATTTACAAGCTATTTAGATGAGATGTTAGACTCTGAGCTTCAGAGTTGATGGTGGAATGAGCTAACACTTTGGGGTTACAGGGGTGGAAGGCATGTATTTTGTGTGTGAGAAAGATATAAAAGTGAGGTATCCATGAAAACTGAACTGTGTCTTCTAAAAACTTCTAATGTTGAAAAATTCCTACTCTCACTGTATTTGGAGGTACAGCCTGTGTGGAGATAAGAGTTAAAGCAAGTCCTAAGAGTGGGGTCATCTTCCACTAGATCTGGTGCTCTCAAAATAAGAAAGACACCAGAGTTGTCTTACCATGTGCACACACAGCAAAGAATTGATCATCAATAGGCCAGGAAGAGCCCTGACAAGAACCTGATCATGGGGAACCTCATCTTGGACCTCCAGCTTCCACAACTATGGAAAATATATTCCTATTGTTTAATCACCCAATCTATGGCATTTTTTTATGGCAGCTCAAGATGACTACATCAGCCTCAAGCAAAGTGTCCAACAACATACCTCAGATAATCTCTTATAAAACAGCCAAGCAGTCGGTCCCATCTACAGATGGGCAGACTGGTAAAATGTTTCATTTTGCTGCCTGCCATCACCCTACTCCCCTTGGCCCTCATTTCCATGCTCTGTGATTGTACCTCCTACTACCATCAGCCCTGCTCTCGGGGAAACACAGGCTAAGACACCATCTTTATGCCAATGACATTCAAATTTATGTCTAAAATCCAGACCTCTCTTCAGAACTCCAGATTTATATACACAATTTACATTCAACATTGCCATTTGGATGTCTAATAGACAACTCAAACTCAATATGTCCAAAACTGAACTGATTTTTCCCTAGAAATGCTCTACACTAGCAGCCTTCCTCATCTCAGCATATAGTATCTTTCTATGGTTGTGCAGGTTGAAATCTTTGAAATTACCTCTATTCTTTCTCTCACATTCTATATCAAATCCATCAGAAAAATCTTACTGACTTTACCTTAAAATAGTTCTTAAATTTTATCACATCTAACCATTCTCACCCTAATCTGCACCACTGTCCCTTAACTTGCCACTTATCTCTTAGTACCTACATTTTTTTTCGCCATAAACTTCAAAAAAGTATGTTTCTATCTTACTGTCTATCTCAAAACTTTGCCTAGTGTGCAATAAAGATGGTTCTCTGTGATACAAGACAGAGAGAGAAGGAGGCCAAACTGGTAACAACATGGAAACAGTCCAAACAGCAGCAAGACCTATGTTTAGCAAGCCCAAACAAGTGAGAGACAAGACGGCAAAGGACCTGGTGCTGAACCAAGTTCAGAAGCAAAAGTACAAGGGCCCTACCCAATGGCAAGTGGCACTAACTGACTTTTGCTTAAAGGATACCTTTGTCATAGTTGGATTTGATTTTCTGATCAGGAACATGTTGTCTAAACAGGGCTGTGTCCCCACAAAGGGCAGAGGTTTTTCTGAATTTCCCTGCTAGTTGTGATCTGTATTTCATTTTACAGCTTCTTTCCCTCCTTGAGTAGTAGTTTCTGTGGTCTATGGCTACAGAAACCATGATATAAACTCATAAAACTTCTTTTACCAGAATTATTACTATAACTGGCTTTATTCAATAATTTCTTCCTTTACCATTAGAAACTGCAAGATTTTCTAGTTTCTCAGAATATACTACAAGAGGTGACCAAAAAAAAAGAAATCAGACTTACTCATGGCCTCTTTGGAGCAAAATGATTGTGTCTAATAAGTATTTAGTAGACAGGTGGCTACATAATAAATCTAAGCCTCTTCATTCTCCCAGAGGACATTTACTTCCCGTCTAGTGTTCAAAATTCTCCAGATGGGAAAATTTTCTGCTCTTTCCATAAAGGACACAGTCCTTCAGATCAGAAGAATAAATTCCTGAATCCCAAGTTGTGCATACAGTCTGGATGCTTATGTGTCCCCCAAATTCACATGTTACAATCCAGTCCCCAAGGATATAGTATTGAAATGAGGTGTGCTGGGTGACTAGGTTGTAAGGGTGGAGTTTTCATGAAAGGGACAGCTGTCCTTATAAAAGAGATCTAAGAGTGAAGTTCACTCCTTTACTATGTGACACACAGTAAGAAAACCCAATCTATGTGCCAGGAGGGACCCAGGAGACCACAAATCTTTCAGTGTCCTGATGTTGGACTTCCCAGCCTCCAAAACTGTAAGCTATAAATTTCTATTACTTATAAGCTCCCCAGTTTATAAATATTTTGTTACAGAGCCTGAGAAAACTAAAACATCAAAAAGGCACACATATTCCAAAGAATGCCACCTTTCTGTTGGCTGATACCCCAACTTTTGCTTTTTGAGCACAGTAAATGATAAGAAAACTACATTGTAAAAAGAGACAGGGGCCAGGGGAAGTTTTGTTTTGCTTTGTTTTGTATTTTTCACACCCAGACACAGAGTGATGTGCTACAGAATTTGTCATAAATTCTTTTTAGTTAGCCTACTTATTTATTTATATTATTTTGAAATATACAACACAGTAAAAATATACTACTTACATGTACATGGAGAAAAACACATAAACACACACATAGCCAAATTCCTTCAACCATCTTCCTAATGGATTTTTCAACAATGATTCTAAACAAGTGTTACAAAATCTAATGACAAAGCAAGTAAAATGCTAAAGCAACAGGGAATAGTGAAGACTATGGCAAACCTGAAAGCATACATGCCCTGCCTATAATATAACCAAATTTATTTTTTAACAGTACTATCTTTTGCTAGAGTTATGTGTTGCCTAGATTCAGTTATGGGTCCCAGTCTGTGATCTTTGCAACCAACCTCTGTCAAGACTCTATTAGAACCACAGTATACTTTTCTATTAGCTCAGTTATTTTAAATGTACCATGAAAACACCTGACTTGTGGTTTTGCATATGGTAAGGCTTTATGAGAAACATGTCATCACTACTGGAATTCTAATATCTAGAAGATTCTCCTTTTATGCCACTGAGTGAGAAGTAGCATTCTATTAGTTGGCCTCCCAAATAGTATCTGGACATGTTAGTAACATGGCTGATGAGTATAATGAAAATAGTAAAATGGAACTTATTAAGTGTTTGCTATATATTACATATGACATTGTTACTCTCACATTTCATGAATAATTAATAATCAGTATAAATAAGAATTGATATAGAAGTCATAATTTAGTTGACTCATATTATGAAAATACATGTGACGTTCCATGAATAACAATCATTACTGTCTACAGAGTTGCTAGTTTAGACTGCAGTAAGGGAAGATGTGTGTGTGTGTGTGTGTGTGTGTGTGTGTGTGTGTGTGTGAGAGAGAGAGAGAGAGAGAGAAAATAGCACCCTCTGCAGGACATTAGGCATCTTCCAATCTGTGTTAGAATAAACAACTACTAGGAGTAGTACCCACTACATTTGTAGTTCTCTTCATCATCCAAGATCTCTCAAGGTGTGTGCAGTCATTAAAATCATGTTATTTCATGTTGACATATTTTAAAGTTATTTCTGAGATAACTAAAATACACAATGAAAGCTTTTTTCCTTAATTATTCTAATTATGAGGTAAGATACAGCTCTGACAAATTAGAAGAGAGGCCGAGGTAAGCTACATAACCCTTCCTGAAACACGGACCAAGGAATCTAACAGGGGAGCCAGGGGGAGCCAGGCCCGTGCCGCCGCAAGGTGAGTTGCAGCTCACCAGGGCAGGCCCAGAAAAGTTTGGGACCATCGATCCTTGCGGCTGGGTGCCCGCCCAGCTGCCTTAGGACATTAGACTAGGCTCCAGAGGTTCCACGGGCTTGAGTGGACCATGCCCAGCAACCTTCATTCAACCAGGGGAGCCAGGCCCACCAAAAGAGGAGCCAGGCCTGTGCCGCCACCGCGAGGTGAGTTGCAGCTCACCGGCTCAGGCCCAGAAAACTTTGGGACCATTGATCCTGGTGATCCTGGCGATCCTGGCAGCTGAGTGTCTGCCCAGCCCACTTAGGACACTGTACTAGGCTCCAGAGGTTCCCCAAGCTTGAGTAGACCACGCCCAGTGACCTTCTTTCAACAAGGGAAACCAGGCCCACCATGCCAGGGAAGCCAAAGCCACGTGAGTCCCAGTAGCAGAGGGCTCAGGAAGTCATTTCCAACACATCCAGGGAAAGCTTTGGAAGATCACTGGAAACACAGAACTATAGGAAAATGACAAAACAAAAGACCAAAATGCAATCTCAAACCTCCAGCCCACCCCAAGAAAACCTAAGAGCCATGTACACAGAAGAAAATACTACACATACACCTGAAATGCCTGAAATACTATCAACTGAAATAAACAAACAAGTACAGGAAGCTATGAGGGAACTCAAATCAGAAATAAATCTTCCAGGTAAGAGAAGAAATGATAAAAGTAGTGAAAGACATAGTGAATGCATCTAAAGAAGACACAGCTAAAATATTAGAGGAACAAAGCAAACAGAAAGAATCCCTGAAGGAAGAGTATAAGAAACAAACAGAATACATGAAGCAGATTCAAAGAGATACACAGGAAATCAAAAATTCTATTGAAAGTTGCCAAAACTACCTGAATGAAACTGAAGATAGAATTTCAGACCTTGAAGATAAGATTGCAGCTAGTGAACAGGAAAGGAAAGATCTTTTAAAAAAAACAAGGAATCAGAAAATAACAATTCAACAGTTGCAAGACTATGCAAAGAAAAACAACCTAAGATTAATAGTGATAAATGAAAAATAAGGGGACAACACAAATGATATCAAGAAGCTATTTACAGAACTAATAGCTGAAAACTAGCCAAACATGAGTATGGAAACTGACATACAGATTAGTGAAGCATACAGAACTCCAAATAGCCATAACCAAAACAAAACCATACCCAGACATATTATAATCACCATCCCAAAAATCTAACATAAGAACAAAATATTAAAAGCTGTTAGAGAGAAAAGACAGATCACCTATAAAGGAAAACCTATCAGAATCACAGCAGACTTCTCAACACAAACAATGAAGTCAAGAAAAACATGGAATAAAGCATTTCAGATACTAAAGGAAAGAAACTTCCAATCCAGACTGATGTACCCTGCAAAACTGTCCTTCAAAATGGATGGAGAAATAAGATACTTCCATGACAAACAACAGCTGAAGAAATTCATGATCACCAAACCAATCCTACAAAGAATACTGAAAGACATTCTAGATACACATAGGAAAAAACCACTAAACAAGACAGACAATTAAACAGAATGGAAAGTTAAGATACAATATCAGAAAGATAACACGTCAACAATAAACCAATATATGACAGTTATAACCATTAATGTAAATGGCCTCAATTCACCAATTAAAAGAAACAGACTGGCAGAATGGATCAAGAAACAATGTCCAACCATATGCTGTCTACAAGAAACCCATCTAACCCAAAAGGAAACTCATAGACTGAAAGTCAAAGGATGGAAAATGATACTCCATGCAACAGGAACTCAAAAAAAAGTGGAGGTAGCTATTCTGTTTGCAGACCGTGTGAACTTCAAACCAAGAATGGTCTGAAGAGATAAAGAAGGTCACTACATACTAGTTGGGGGAAAACTGCAAGACGAAGAGATAACAATCTGAAATATATATGCACTAAATTCCAGAGCACCCAACTGCACAAAGCAAGTATTAACAGAAATGAAAACTCAAAATAGGCAATAGCACAATTATAATAGGAGACCTTAACACACCAATGACACAAAGGGATAGATCAACTAGACAGAAAATCAGCAAAGAAATAACAGAACTCAATCACACCTGTGAACAAATGGATTTGATAGACATATACAGAGTGTTCCATCCAACAAAATCAGAATATACATTCATCTCAGCAGTACATGGGACATTCTCTAAAATAGACCATATACTAACCCACAGAACATATTTAAGTAAATGAAAAAGAATTGAAATTGTCCTATGCATGTTATCAGATAATAGCACCATGAAACTGGAAATTAATGATAAAAGTAACTGCAAAAACCACACAAACACATGGAAATTAACTAATACACTCTTAAGCAAACAATGAGTCATGAGGAAATTAAGGAAGAAATTAGACAATATCTACAAGCAAACGAAAATACAAATACAACTTACCGGAACCTGTGGGATGCAATGAAAGTGGTCCTCAGAGGAAAATTTATTGCACTAAGTTCCCACATTAGGAAAACAGAATGAACACAAATAAGCAACCTGATATTACACCTCAAACAGCTAGAAAAAGAAGAGCAAGCCAAGCCCAAAGCCAAAAGAAGAGAGGAAATCATAAAGATCAGAGCAGAAATTAATGCAATAGAGACTAAGAAAACAATACAAAGAATCAATGAATCAAAGAGTTGGTTCTTTGAAAGAATAAATAAAATTGATAAGCCCCTAGCCAACCTAATTAAAAAAAGGAAAGAAAAGACTCAAATTCATGCAATACAGAATGAAAAAGGTGAAATCACTACTGACCCTGTGGAAATACAGAAGATCATCAACAATTTTGAAAACCTCTACTCTCATAGATTCAATAACATAGAAGAAATGGACAGATTTCTAGAAACATATAAACTACCAAAGCTGGATCAAGAAGATGTAAAACTGCTGACTAGCACAATTTCTATTAATGAAACTGAAAAAGTAATCAAGTCCCTACCAACAAAGAAGAGGCCAGGCTCAGAAGGATTCACTGTGGAATTCTACAAGAAATACAAAGAAGACTTAATGCCAACACTCCTCAAACTCTTCAATGAAATTGAAAGGGAAGCAATTCTCCCTAAGTCATTCCTGGAAGCAAATATCACTCTAGTACCAAAACCTGAGAAAGACCCAACTAAAAAAGAGAACTACAGACCAATCTCCCTAATGAACATAGATGCAAAAATTCTCAATAAAATATTGGCAAACAGGATGCAGAAAATCATGAAGAAGATTATACACCATGACCAAGTGGGATTCATCCCAGGCATGCAGGGATAGTTCAACATATGTAAATCAATAAATTTAATCCACCATATCAATAGACCCAAAAGTAAGAATCACATGATCATTTCTATAGATGCAGAAAAAGCTCTTGATAAGATCCAACACCCATTCATGATAAGAACCTTACAGAGAATTGGAATAGATGGTCTCTACCTCAATATGATAAAGGCCATCTATGACAAACCAACAGCCAGCATCATATTAAATGGTCAAAAACTGACAGCCTTTACCTTGAAATCAGGCACAAGACAAGGATGTCCCTTATCACCGCTCCTATTCAACATAGTACTGGAAATACTAGCCAGAGCAATTAGACAAGAGAGAAAAATAAAAGGAGTAAAGATAGGAAAAGAAGAAGTTAAATTATCATTATTTGCAGATGACATGATACTCTACATAGAAGACCCCCAAAACCCAATTGAAAGACTCCTAGATATAATAAATAAATTCAGCAATGTAGCTGGATACAAAGTCAGTACTCAAAAATCAATTGCATTCTTATACACTAACAACAAAATCACTGAGAGAGAAACAAGAGAAGCCACACCCTTCACACTAGTATCCAAAAAAATGAAATACTTAGGAATGAATCTAATAAAAGATGTAAAAGAGTTGTACAGGGAAAATCATAATACGCTGAAAAAAGAAATCAAAGACAACCTCAGTAAATGGAAAGACATCCCTTGTTCATGGATAGGAAGAATAAATATTGTGAAAATGGCCATTCTCCCAAAATTGTTATACAGATTCAATGCAATCCCAATGAAAATACCACTAGCATACCTCATAGATCTAGAGAAATCACCCCTAAAATTCATCTGCAACCAGAAGAGACCTAGAATAACAAAGGCAATTCTAAGCAGCAAAGCCAAGGCAGGAGGCATCACAATCCCTGACTTGAAGTTATACTACAAGGTTACCATAATAAAATCAGCATGGTATTGGAATAAAAACAGACCTGAAAATCAGTGGAATAGACTAGAAGATAAAACTACAAACACAGTCACCAACCTTATCTTTGATAAAGAGGCCAAGCATGTTCAGTGGAAGAACGATAGTCTCTTAAATAAATGATGCTGGAAAAACTGGCTCTCCACATGCCAAAAACTAAAATTAGATCCATGCCTATCACCATGTACTAAACTAAAATCTAAATGGATCAAAGATCTAAGTATTAAAACAGAAACACTAAATCTGTTGGAAGACAAAGTAGGTAAAAATCTTGAAGACATAGGGGTTGGTAGAGAATTCATGAACAAGAACCAAACTGCACAGGAAATACTTTCCAGAAGCAATAACTGGGATCATGTCTTATTAAAGAGTTTCTGCATGTCCAAAGAAATCTCCAGCAGAGTGAAAAGAAAACCCACAAACTTGGAAAAAAAAATCTTAGTGAACTGTCCTTCAGACAAAGGACTTCTGTCTAGAACTTATAAAGAATTAAAAAAAAAAAATCAGACCCCCAAAATTCAAATGGGCATCCAAGATGAACACACAGTTCTCAGATGAAGAAATACAAATGGCAAATAAATACATGAAAAAATGTTCATCATCATTGGTCATTAGAGAAATGCAAATTAAAACCACACTGAGATTCCATCTCACTCCAAAAAGAATGGCCAGGATCAACAAAACTACCAATAACAAATGCTGGAGAGGCTGTGGGGAAAAAGGAACTCTTCTGCACTGTCGGTGGGAGTGTAGACTGGTGCAACCACTGTGGAAATCAATATGGAGATTCCTCAAAAAGCTGGGATTGGAGGTCCCATTTGACCCAGCTATTTCACTCTTAGGCATATTCCCAGAACTAAAAACATATTACCACAGTTATATATGTGCACCCATGTTTATAGCAGCACAATTTGTAATAGCCAGATCTTGGAAACAACCTAAGTGCCCATCAACCAAGGAATGGATAAAAAAAATTGTGGTACTTTTATACAATGGAGTACTACTCAGCTATAAAGAATGATCACATTGAGATATTTATAAATAAATGGATACAACTTGAGACCATAAGCTAAATCAATCAAACTCACATGTATAAATATCGTATAATCTTCCTAGTATAAGAAATGGTAAGAGTATATAAGATTTTATGGTAATCATGGTTCACCATTATATTGCTTTGAAGTCTTATGTTTTCCTTCATTGGTTGGAATGGTTTTATTCTGTTTTGTTTGATCTTAATATATGTGATGGTATGAATAGTTACTCTGAAGAAAAGACAATATGGCAGCCATTGTTGATTTGATATCATCTTGCTCTGAAGTCCTACCATGCTCTTGTTTTTCTATTACCATTGGTTCTATCATGTTGTGCCTTATTGTATTTTAATATGTATGACAGTATAAACAAATTTTTTATGGAGAATGAGATAATACAGTAGCCATTGTCAATCTTCAGTTATTTGGCTCAGAATGCCTTGCAATACTTTAATTTTCTTGAGTGGTTTTATTCTATTTTGTTATGTTTGACATTATTGTGTGTAAAGCTAAGCTCAACTATTTCAAAGAAAGAGACATTATGATAGCTACTGAAAATATCAATTGTCTTGTGGTGAAGTGCTGTGTTGCTTACATTGTTCTGTTCTGATCTGCTTAGATCTGTCCTCTTTTGTTTTATTCTCTTTAAAATAAAAAAAATTAAAAAAAGAAGTAAGGCAGACGACTGTTCTGCCATGCAAAGTTAATCCAGTTGCCATGCCACTATTAGTGATGATGAATTACTTGAAACAAGTATGTTCATGACAAATAGATGCTCAGCTGCTAACCAAAGTTGTGATGTCAGGAAACTGTTATCAAAAGTGTAGAATTCCTTTTAAAACTCCAAGAAGACAAGTGAATACAAGAATAAAAACTCATCTTTTTAATGAATTTCATGAGAATAAAATTCTATTTTATGAGAAGAAAAATTCACAGTAAGAGTTGAAACTTTTTCTATAAAGGGCCTAACAGAAAATATTTAGATTTGTCAGGCTATCCATTATCCAGTCCAATTACCCAATTCTCCCATTGTAATACAAAAACAGCTATAGACAATATGTAAATGAAGGGGTATGGCAGTATGCCAAGGAAACTTTACTTAAGGACACTGAATTCAAATGCCATGTAATCTTAATATATCACAAAGTATTATTTTACTTTTGCTATTTTTGATCATTTAAAAATATCAAAAACATTCATTGCAGATTATATGAAAACAAGTGTGCTGGCCATATTTTCCTACTAGCGATACTGAAATCTAAAAAGCTATTGAATGAGTTCTGCCATGGAGTAAAAATTCAAGTATGATACAGTTAGCTTAGTATAACTTCATACGTTGGCCTTCTACTATAGATTTTTATTGGCCTCCCCGACTGATAAAGAAATAAGGACCCTTCCTCCCTTCTACTGTATGTGAGGCATCCCTACTCAACCCTTTGGATTCTTGTACAAGTGACTCCCCACTTTGATCTTATTCACTAAATTACTTATTCATTAACTCACTAACTCCCACCTCATGTAAGAATGTCAAAAAGTAATCTATGATTTATCCAACTTAATTGTATAATTAAACAAGAGGTTTCAAGGAATAATTAATACCATTTTTACTATAAACACAATGAAAAAGCATTCATTGGATTTTAGGTAGAAGGATCAGAAAAAAGACCCACCCAATGTGCAATATAATATCAGCTGTAGAAGGAGAGGTATTACATTTTATTAACTAACCTTTTAAGGTAATTTAGGATTTATTTAGGTTGTTCTCCATTTTTTCAAAGGCTCTATTAAGAATAAAACATTATGTTCTTCATTTCCTTTTTAAACATTCCTCTAACCCTTGAAGCTGGTCTTCCTGCTTTGTATGTCTCCTCCTTACTGTGATTTGTACTTTCTGACCTTAAATCCTGATCCTTCTCACCCTCCACCTAAAAATCGAATCTCTAACAAAAGCCACTGTAAATGACATAGTGTGGCTCTAAAGGCTGCTAGACTGTTCCAGAGAAGTGACGCCTTGTTAAAACAGACTTTCACAACCACTTTGTCCTTGTCTGTAAATGGCTGTATTATTTAGCCAAGTTCCTGATAATTAATACAGATCTGACCAATTATGCTAGTATTAGTGTCACCTGATGCTTGTTCTGAATCCTGGCTTTTCTCTTTAGTGCAAATTAAAGCCTACTAATTAAATAAATTTGAATGCCAGTAGATAAAGCATGGTAAGAATCGATACAAAAAACTATATTCAGTGGATTTGTTAATGCTTCCTTGCCAAATTGATATATGAACTCTCCAATGGATGGGGAGGGCAACACATTTACCTATTTCTATGATAAAATGTTACACTGGAGGGGCCAGGGATTTATCTCAGTGGCATAGGCACCTGCCTGCCAGGAGCAAGGTCATGAATTTTATTCCCAGTACCAAAAAAAAAAAAAAAAAAAGTTACACTGAGTTACAATGTGCAGCACACCTTGTTATATAAGGGGCCATAGTCATTTAGGCAGTGCAAACACAGGCTAGACAGAATTGAAGATATGCAGTCATTGCTTTTTCTATATATTCATTGTATTTTCCCAGTATTGTTCAGATTGACAGAGACAGAGACCACCACAGAAATAGAAGACAAACTCCTAAACCTTAATCTGTTATTTATTAAGAGTATTATTTGTATCTTTCTCTCAGGCAGTCAGGGACTTGAAAGCCACTTTTGCTGAAAAAAAAAAAAAAATGACTCTTCACTTTGACCCACAGATTCAACAGGTAACTGAAAGCAGAACAAAGCTTGACCTTCATTTTGTACCTGTCTCTTTTATTACCTTAAAAATCTGGGTCAGGTCTTTGTTCAGCTCTGCATATAGAAATGTCAGTCCTTTACTGTCCCAAAATAAAAATGTCCCAAAATAAAAGTTTGATTAGTTCTTAATTTACATGAACTGTCTCACCTCCTTTTAAGGTTGAACACAAGAGAAGAGATCTGTAGGGACACTCAACAACTGAGGAGCACCCATAAATCTCCCATTGTTGCCCTAAACCTAACAGTCACCTTGGATTCCAGCACAGCCTCCACAAAACTGAGACTGCTCCAAAGGAGAAAAATTTTCTCATGGAGTTAAAATTGCCCCCTCAAGCAATAGTGATATAGGGGAATGAAACTCCCAACCTACTAGATGTTCCGTACAAGTTCATGTTCTCTAAAATCGAAGAATGAATTTTAGGAACCACAGAGGTTAAGAGCAGAATATATTTATTGAGAGAAAGAAAGCTTTTGTCTGAGAGACAGGAAGGGTCCCTAGTGAGTTGCCAAAGACAATCTTTTCTAGGGACTTTATTTAAGAGTAAAACCATGAGGTGACTTGGGTCCAAGATGAGGAAAACATGGGAATTCGCAAGATACGCATAAGGTGAGACACAACTATGGTCAGCCAATAAGATTAACTGTTCAGGTAAAACTGATTAAATCAGGGACAAATGGGGAAGCAAGTCATGTAGTAAGTGGGCATGCTTAAAGAACAGTGACTCTTTCTGTAGAGTTGAGATGGTGACTCCTGGCTTCCTCAAGGTGATCCATATCTATTTAGAATATCAATTCCTGTGCGGTGTGATGTTAGGTGCGGTTTCATTTGTTTTGCCTTTTGTGTTTGGCCCTCAGCAGAGGTGTCTGTCACCTCTAAAGCTGCAAGGTATCTGGTCTTCTGCACCAGCAGCTCCTTTAAGGGTCCAGCCCCTATCTGACTATCTATAATATTTCTAACTAACTCTGCTGCCTGTAACAATAGGACTTCTCCCAGGCCCATCTTGCAAAACCACAACTGAGATAATGGTCAACCAGTCTCTATCCCACCTCATCCAATCAATCAACACTGGTCTCCTTAATTTGGTTAATGGGCCAGTGTGATCCTCTTTATTGAGTCCTCTCTTCAGATCCTCAAACTGAAGTCCCTTGCTTATTTCTCTTATGACTTAGTCTAACTAATAAATCTGCCCATGCCTCTTACTATCTGTCTTGGAATTCTTTTTCTTCAGTGAAGAGTCCAATGCTGACACTGCAGGATGAGTTGAGGTCCCTGTCTCCTCTTTCAGGGACATCATGAGACCCAATCTGGTGATAAGATCAAGTGTCAGATAGAGTCAGAGCACAAACTGCAACATGTATGATAACTAGTTTTAAAGTTTTAATTAAAATTCATTTAATGTATTTTAAAACTCATTTGATGAGTTGACTGGAAAGAAGAAAATTTCAACCTAAAAATACTTCCATGCACTCCTTTACATTTTTTCTTTTGTTCTAATATTAGAAATGCTACCTTGATTTATTCTTCATTCATCTGTCTGTGGTCTACTAGTGCACTTTTCTCCCATCTTACTTATCCTGTGGCCAGCAAAATGCTGATCATGTCATTCTCCTCCTCAAAAATCTGCACAAGCTTCCTGCTGCCTACCAAATCATGTTTAAAAATAAACTCAAGGTGCTTTGCATTTGGCCCCAACTTTTCCAAGATCTTTTTTCTATTATATTTTTGTACACAGCTTGAGCTTTATTATTCCCCAGAATGATTTGAGCTTTCTTTCCATTCTCGTCAGCCAATAATAATAATCAATGATTATAACAGCCACCATCTTTATTACATCCACATAATTTTCTAATCATTTCATTATATATATATATATATATACACATATATATATATATATATATATACACATATATATATATATATACACATATATATATATATATATATATATATATATATATATATATACACCATGTCATTTTATCCTTAGAACCACCTCAATAAAGTAGGCATCATATATGCCTTTGGAGATGTTAAGCGACTTGCTTGTGATTACCTATACCAGTAGTGGCAAACTCATAACATGCATGCCACACTAGGCATGGAGAGCCCTCTCCATCAGCAAGTGAGCCATGTCATCCCAGCAGCCAAGCATCAGATACTGTGATTTAATTGCAGTGTTGGCACTTAGCGATAAATAAGGGGTTTGGGGTTGTAGTTTGGACACTCAGTGTCTAAAAGCTTCCCCATCACTGACCTATACCATATTAAATGATGGAACAGGGCTTCAAATCCAGGCCTCTGAATCATGAGCCCATTCCTTTACCTACTTTCTTTCTCACCTTATTCCAATCCAAAGGTCCTCACCACTTATACCCCACAAATCCACACAAGGGAGTGGGGGTGGGGCAGAGACAGAGACAGAGAGAGGCATTTTCCATTTAAGGGTCACTGCAAATGCTCCCTACCTCCTGCATTGTCTTTCTTGATTCATTCCCTCTTCGCATAGTTTCTTCTTCTCCTGAAAAGTTTGAGAATATGTCGTTCTGCCTAAGAATTGAGAATGCCCATGTCTTAACAGTTGGTGATGACAAAATATATTCTTTGATACTCTATTAAAATTATCCTGTCCCAGAGAAAATTGGTTATATCACTGTTTTATCTTGACTGATTTTATCTGAATCTGGCATGCTTGAGAGTGTCAAGTCTGAGAGTAGGGGCAACTACTCTGAAGATGACAGGATTCAATAGGATACCCATTCTGGTTTGATTGTTAACTGCCTTTGAAGTCCTATAATGTCTCCAATGTTTAGATTTTATTAATAGTGTAAAGCAATGCTATTATATGTGACGATATAGACAATTTTATTGAAAATAACAAGAGACATTATAGTGACTACGTAGATCATCTAGTGTTGTGTTTTTGTATGTTCTTTTCATTTTGTGTTTCTCTAGGAATTTGTATTGCTGACTTGTTTTGTTTCTCCCTCTAATATAGAAAGGCTAGGTATATGTGTAGAGACTTATATATGTGTAGAACTTCTAAGAAGTTTACGAGAATGGATTATAGTTATTGTAAAGAAAAAAAAAGGAAAAGAGAGCATTCAAGGATATAACTGCATGTATGTTTGAGTGTGTGGAATTAATAACCATGTTGCTAAAGTTTTAGTTGGATGGATGAGCAAAACTGACTACAGTCTCACTGTTTGGATGTCCACTTTGTGGACTTTACTTTTGTAACTTGAACAACTGCATCTAACAGGAAATTATGTAATTATCAACTAGTGATTTTTTACTGGTTGCTATTTTGGTTTTTTTTCTGTTTTGTTTTTGAGATTTTGTATTGTTTCTACCCTCCTTCTGTTTCAAAATTTTTTCTTTAAATAAAAATTTTTTTAAAAAAAGCAAGAGGAGGAAAAGAAAGTGCTCTAAAATAGATAACTGTATGTATACTTAAGTGTGTAGGATTGATAACTATGTTACGAAGTTTTTGTTGGATCAGTGAACAGAACTGTTTGCAGCCTCACTGTTTGAATGTCCACTTTGTATGCTTTAATTTTGTAACTTGAACAACTATATCCAAGAAGACAATATGTAATGTATCAAATAGTGATTTCTTACTGTTTTTTTTTAATTCTGTATTGTTTCTACCCTTTTTTCTGTTTTGCTCCCCCCGCTCTTTAAATAAAATTTTAAAAAAATTATCCTGTCCCATGAATTACAGGAAGTCTTTTTTCTACAGGGTTTCTTCCATGTATAATTTCTGAAAACTCTATGGAATGCTCATATGCTCAAAACTCTATCCAGTGACATCACTCCTCATCACTCTGTTGTGAAATCCACTGCAACAGACTTTCCCTAGGATCTCCTTAGGGCATCCTCATCTTGTACTGATTTGTTCCAAGATCAGACACCAGTCAACTTTGTTAACACTCAGCTTCCCCAAAAATACCAGCAGAGACACACACTGATTAAAAAAACAAGCTAATTTTGTTAGACTTGTTGCAACAAATACCACTATGACAGAGATTTAGCAATCTTGGAGGAAGCAGGTCAGAAGAGGAAATCTATAGGTTTATGGTTTAAGGGTGAAAAATCAGTTGAGAAAAGGCAGTTTATGGCATAACAGTCTAGGATTGGTCAATACAGCAACATTCCTGTCTTGAAGCAAGTTCTGATAAACTATTTTCTGATAAGTGAAATGTTGTCTAGGTGAGGTATCTATCATCTTACACAAGCTTTTCCAGCAAACATTCTGTCCAGAAAAAAAGTACTTTGTAAAAATTTTCTGAACAACAAAATTATTTACTAGTCTAAAGTTTTATTTAAGAATTTCTTATCAGTTCCTAGGAAGCTGAGGCAAGAGAATCGCTGTGAGTTTGAAGCCAGTTTTGGCTACAAAGTAAGTTCAAGGCCAACCAGAAGTGCATAGTGAAACCCTGTATCAAAAAGACCAAAAAAACAAACAAAAAAAAACAGGTAATACTGACAATGCATGTCTCAATTCTCTTTTCACTACTTCCTGATTCACAGTTAAGCTCATGTTAAGTGTATAATAGGACTTTACTGAATGATTATAGGACAGTGAAGGTCCAATGCAGGCTTATTTTTGCTGCTAATAGTAGTTAGTCTTAGACCTCACAAACCCTAACTGCAAATCACTGACTCCCGGAATGAAAAACAGAATGGAAATTACAAGGTTGAAAGGTGAAAACTAATGGACAAGATAGCAGATCCAGGAGAAACAAAGAGAAATCATCAATTTTAGGATATTAGTCACAGCCATTATGGTTTTGGGTTGTTGAAGATTTTGTCATTATTATTTTCCTGTTTCAAGTTCTTTGATAACATTTTCCGGATGAACTCTCAAAGTTCTCACTCACCTATGTATTAATTCCCAACAGCTCGAAAGAAGATACTGAGATTTTAGAATTCTGGTAGTAATTATGAGGCCATTCCCACACCACCTTCCACCCTCAGCCTCATGCATATACCCAAAGTGCTTTTAAAGCTTACCCACTGTAGTATCCTTAATAACAGAAAACAAACTTATGCCTTACTGATGGTAATGTTACAGACAGCTGAGTTAGACAGAATTAGTCAGGGCTAGATCCTAAAAGGTGCTAGTACAGAAGCTCAGATACCTTGCAACTGTAGGGGAGTCAGACACCTCCTGTTGCAGGCCAGGCCTCAAGACAAAAGACCAAACAAATGCACCCACAACCTAAGGACTGATATTCTAAATAAGTCTTTATCACCCTGAGAAAGCCAGGAGTCACATCTCAACCATCTAGAGAAAGAGTCATTGCTTAAGCATGCTTGCTTGCTATGTGACTTGCATCCTCATTTGTTCCCAATTTAATCAATTTTACCTGAGCAGTTAATCTTATTGGCTGACCATAGTTCTGTCTCACCTTATGCCTACCTTGCATTCCCATGTTTTCCTCACTTTGACCCAGCTCACCTCGTGGTTTTACTCTATAAAAGTCCCTAGAAAAGACAGTGTCTTTGGCAACCCACTCGGGACCCCTTCTCTCTCTCTCTGACAAAAGTTTTCTTTCTCTCAGTAAATATATTCAGCTCTTAACCTCTGTTGTTCCTAAAATTCATTCTTCAATTTTAGAGAACATGAACTCATACTGGACATCTAGTAGGTTGGGAGTTTCATTCCCCAATATCATTAATATTACTCTTTCAGAGATAACCATATTTCATTCTGGTTTTCTTAAAAACCCACGGCTATGCAACTGAGAGACACAGTTTTACGGCAACAAATTTCTCTATTCTAACTCTCCTAGGTTAATAAGCTCTTATTACAGCTGCCAACACATTAACTGTCCCCCAAACATGGTTTAGGACAACTCGTTTATGGACGAATATTCCTTTGCTTCCTATATGGCTGAAGTTCAACACCAGCTTGCTCCAAGTTTAATTTATAGGTGTACTTTCCTACTGCTGTACACGTACACACACACACACAGAGGCCATGCTGAGTCTGGCAGAGCAGTAGAAACGGGTCTCACCTTTATCCTGGCCCTCCAACACCTCCTTGGGGCCCACCCAGGACTGAGCTGGGTGGTGACAGATGATAAAGACTTAGGTGGGGGGAAGATGAAGATCCCTAGAGGCCATGCCCTCAGATACCCTCCAAACCTTTCCAAATCTTCAACTCCCCCAAAGCCTCACCTTGCAGGGTCTAATGAAGACTGCAGAGGGAACAGAAACATACTCACCTTTGTCAAAACAAATCTGAATCTCTTAATAGGAAAGTTTGTGGCAGGCGCACAGTAGCTCATATCTGGGGGGGTGGGGGGACTGGTTTCCTATTTAGAGAAAATGGAGACGCCTATTGTGTGGGTAATTACAAGCAGGCCTGGCTGACCTGGCAATGAGGTGCTGCAGCTAAATACCTGAAGGCAGGGGAGCGCCCGCCAGGAGCAAGGAGGCCCCATCTGTCAGGCTGTAATGATTGTGCTATCTGGAGGCAGAAAGGTTCGTCTGGAGCAGCTGGTTTCTCTCCAAGTGACCTTTTAGCATTTCTGCTTTTGCCGTCTGACAGATGTGTCAACTCAATAATTTCAAAAGCCCCTGAGTAAATAACCAATTGTGAGCAAGGATGACCCAAAGCGATGACAAAATGGCTGCGCGCGGCGCATTGCGGCGCACAATACCGCGGGACGGAACCGGGCGCATTATCACAAGGGAAAAACGTTTTAGTCTTTATGTCGGGCTAAATGGCTTTCTTACTCACTCGTCCGTGGTTCTTGAAAGGGGGAAGAAAAAGGGAAGGCGGGTGGGGCGGAAGGGCTTTGTGGCGGCGCTGCCCCTGGAAGGCTGCATTAGGCGCGCGGCCCCAGGTGGCGTCGAGCGCGGGAAACGGGCGCAGGCGCAGGCGTGGGCTCGGGCAGGGCGGCGGCCGCGCACCCTGAGGGCCCAGGCTGCCGGGGTCTGCGGCGGCGCGGGGCCCGGGCTGCTCCATCCGGGAACCCGGGGGTGAGGTCGGTGCCGAAGCTGAGCAACAGGGACGTGCGGTCCGCAGTCCGCGGAACCTGGAGCGAGCTTGCCCGGGAGTGCGTAGCACCCAGGAATGGAAATCTCCTTCGGGCAGTTGTTTCTTTCTCACTCTCTTTGCTTCCGTTTCTTTCTTTCCTTCTTCTTTCACCCCCACCCCCAACCCCTTCTTTTTCTTCTCCATGTTTTTAACTACTGTTGAAGATTGCAGACTATAGTGAGAAGGCTCTACCAGGCACTGATTGCACACTCGAGGTCGCCACCTCCACCCCCCATGCAGACACTGTTTGGTAAGATGAGGATGTCTGAAGGCTCTTTCAATTTCTCTGCGTTGCAAGTGTTAGGAATTTTTTAACCTCCGTCTTTTAATACGTTGGATAAAATTAGATAAAAATGAATATTGACTTCCAGAAGCAATTCTTCCATGCCTAATGTCAGTCTTCCCTGAAACCAGCTATTATTATGATGGAGATGATGGAAACAAAGGCTTTGGTGTGCTGGAGACAACTGATACTGGTTTGCAGGAGTTACTGTCAAAGCTCAGCATAGTGGTGCATGATGTCTGTACTGTACTGGGAGACTCAGGCAGAAGGATTATAAATTTGAGGCTAGCCTGGACAATTTAGGAAGACTGTATCAAGATCTTTTGAAAAGGCCCAGGGGTGTAAATTAGAGGTAGAGCTTGCCTAGCATGGAGGGTGTCCTGAATTCAGTGAAAGTATAGATGGGGCAGGGGTGTTGGCTTTGGAATTATTCATAGTGGTAGTATGTACACCATGGAAACTGGCAAAGACTATCAAGAAAGAACTGATTATTATATACTTAATGGCACACCAGTGACAAGTGAATTTGATCATTGGAGAGCACTTTCATTTGCTGATGAGATCAGCTTCCTCTTTTCTTTTCCAAATTCATATTCCATTTGAAAAGATTTGGGCATGCTACAGATTATAGATTATTAGGTGTTTTTTTTTAATGTTTGTTTGTGTGTTGTTTGTTTGTTTCTGAAACAGTCCAGGATGGCCTTGAATGCACTGTGCATTCCAGGCTGGCCTCAAACTTGCAGTGATTCCCTTCCTCAGCTTCCCAAGTGCTGCAAATACAGGCATGTGCCAGCACACCAGTCTTGTCTAGACTTTTACAGTAAAAGTACCTCAAAATAACACACTAAGTTCCCATGGTTAGGCTTTACTTCCATTTTAGCCTGACTATTCCCTAAAATAAAACTTTATTCCAGTTAATCTGATCAAGTAGCCCAGAAGATTTCATACTCATTCCTGATATCAGAATTTTGCTTCTTTATGTGCTCCCTGTTAGACTTGTGGGTCCCTTCCCATCTACCTAACTAATCCTATGCATTCGTCAAAGCCCAGCTCCTCTCTCATGGCTGTAGTCCAGTGGTGGCAAACCCATGGCACATGTGCCACAGAGAGTTGTTTGTTATCCCTGCAAGTTCTAAAAGTTTCACCATTACTGCTCTGGTCTCTGATTACTTTTTCCCTATAACTTCTTTGTCACTTTGGCTCTTAATCGTCCAATATGCTACCTTCGAATTTTACTTTCCTCTTTTCTGTGTGATGCCTTGCCTACTCAAATAGCATATTCTCTTGTAAAGCAAAGACTTTGTGAGGCAGATGATATATATCTGCCTTGGCCTATGGTACAACACTATTCAGTGTGTATAGTAAGAGCAAAAGACAAGGTTCTCAACTCTTTCAGAATGAATCTGTGGAAGCTTCCAGTTAATATTGCTACCAAAGCTTCAACTCTCAAGAGATTCTTAGGGAATTCGTTGGAGTTCTGATAACATTGTGTTATAAAAGTTCCTGCATAGTTACAAATGTACTAAATTCATTACTACCACTTCAGAATCTCTAGGTAATTTATTATACAAATATGGTTGAGAACCATGAATCAAAAAGATACATGAATGGAGAGATGGAAATACAGTCAAATCATACAAAATAGATAATTGTTTTATCAACCTTTTTTTTTAGTCAAGGATGATTCAGCTAATTGAAATATATCACTGTGACTTCTAACACTCTATTTGGCCATAGCTTCTTAAGAAGGAATAAGTGATACTTGTAGCAACACCACCATTAATTTCAATGTCTGGAACCAAACAGGTCTACCTATTTAGATCCTTCCTGCCTCAACAACTCTGCTGGTAAAACCTTCTAGATCACAATGAGAATGCTATCATTGTTTTAAAATGTGTTTTAAAACTGCATTTTTAATAATAAGAGAGAGTTAGCTGCTTTACAAAGATGTATAAAGCAAGAAAAAAAATAGAATAATTCACTTTCTGGTTTGCTTCCATTTATCCATGATGAGAATAATATTGAGACTGCAAAAAATTGAACACAAATCTTAGTAGGGGAGATAGTAAGAGTGTCTAGCAGCGTTAAAATATGTTCAAGTCCAGATGCATTACATCTAAGACAATTAAAACAATTTGCAGCTGTTATTGCAGCTGCTCATGTCCTGGGAAAAAAAAAAATCAGAGGAAATGGGAAAATTGCCAGGAGATCAGAGCTAAGCAAATCGCTTAGATTTTAGAAAGGAGGAGTTTATAATCTAGACCCAGATGAGTTTGACTTTCATATCTAACAACAAGGTGAAATGTATCCTTAACTCAATTATTTGTATGGATTTAGTTAAAAAAGAACCATATAGCAGAGGCCAACATGAAATGGCCAAAAATAATTCCTCACAACCTTTTTCATGTAGTTTTTATGTTAGAAGGAAAGTAGACAAAAATTACATTGCAGGCAAATTTTGAATACCAGTAAGGATTGATTCCAAAGAAAATAAAATGATGTGTTGAGTTCCTACTATGTGTACAATAATAGGCCGTGGGGATAAAAATGTCTAACAAAACAGCCTTTTCATTTCTTATTTTGAGACAAGTTCTTGCCCAGTTGTCTAGGATGGGCTTGAACTCAAAACTCTCTTGCCTCAGCCTCCTGACTCACTGAGATTATGGTTGCATGTCACTGCACCCAGCTTCTTGTGGGGATGACCCTAAAGGAAATTTTTACATTGGAAGACAAGATGGGATTTTCCCACTTTCACTTTTTATTAAAGAATCAATCATAACCATGCCGACCTCTATGCCACTAAAGGACTTGAGAGGGATAGGTTGGCCCTATACCCATTTTTCCAGCCATTTCATCCTTGCCCTCTTTAATTCAGTAAAGTTTTGGGAATTGATTTCGCCTTTTATTGGCATTCTTCTCAAGAATTTCAAAGATGTTTATATTTGTCTTATTTTATTATGACTTCACACACTTCTGATATGACAGATGTTGTGATATAAATAACCATAGATAAAGATGTCAAGCTCTTTAGTTGAGTTTTTCCTAAGGAATTCAGGCATAGGACCCAGTGTTTCCATTTTTGTTGATCTTTAGTCATGAGCCATGCATAGCCTCCTACTCTTCATGATCACCCACTGTATCATAACTTCTCAAAAAACAAGTCTGAAAGTGTACTTCTGTTCACTTCAGACCTCTCACATGGAGGGCAAGTTCAAGCACTTCCCTGGTATCCTCCATGCATTTACCAGGGCCACTTCTCTTCTTCACATCCACCCTTGCTATTCCTGTGCCACTTCTACGACCTATGCCTCCAGTCATCTTCGTTTGGAAAATTGTAGTGCCAAAAGCTACTCATGAGTTTTACTTTTGGCTCTAAGAATGACTATCACACACCTACCACCTTGGGATTCCACTATTCCATGCGTTACCATCTTCAGTCATTGTTCTAAAAGTGCTTTGTTAAATAACCTCAGTCCAGCTCTTGGTCCCTTGCCTTGCTCCTTCTGTTTCCCTGCTTGCCATAGTCTTCTAAGAAATTTAACTAAATAATCCTGCATCTAATTTACCCACTACCATTTTCTGATAAGTTGTTTGCCTTGAGAAACTCCAATACTGTCTCCATCTCATAGCGAAACAAACCTCTCCATCATCACAACACTCTGAAACCCTTCCAAGTCCTTAAAATCCTAAGTTACAACTTTTCCCTGAATAAACACACATGCACTATTACAACTTTATGGAAGAAAAGCTAATTTGATTGAAAAAAAGAATGATATATGCTCTTTATATTTGTTCTTTTCCCATTGAGCCTGCAATTCAGTATAATCTGGGTTTCTGCCACAACTGTTCACTAAACTGCCTCTCAGGACAGTCAGTAACTTCCTCCTAGTTGGCAAATACAATGGACACATTCCAGTTCAATTATTACTTTATCTCTCTGCAGCAGTTGTCATTGTTGACCATTTCCTTCTTTTTGAAATTCTCTTCAGCCTTAAGCTCCAAGATTTTCCTCGTGACTGACTGACTCTTCCTTTTGACTTTTCTTGTCTCTCTCTACCAGCCACTAAAAAAATTTGATCTTTACCAAGATTTTACTCTCAGAGCTTTACTTATCTCACTCTTCAAGCTCTCCCGTGAGTAATCTCAATCCCACACAAACTTCTGCTAACTTGGGTGATGGCCTCTGACCTCTAGGCTCACATCTCTCCTTGCATGCGCTGTCAGTTTAGAACTTCAAACTAACCTAACTTGCCTCATCATTTTCCTAGTCCTCAATGCCTCAAAAAAATTGAGAAAAAAAATTTCTTTTATGAACCTCAATTATCTGGTTTCCCTATTTGGCTTCATCTTTCTTCCTCTACTTTGATTCTGACAACGTGAGACCATGAGGCAAAATAATAGAATATCAAGTTCACACTTGGCGGGTAAGACTAAAAACCCCATTCTCAAATAGTGATCAAAAATCAGGTTAGCATTTCTTTAGGTTACTGCCATTGTTTCAAAAATGAAATTATGTCACACAAATTACTGTAATTTTATCATTTTAGAATATACATGTATTGAAGTATCACATTGTACTCCATAAGTATGTGAAATTATTATGTGTCAGTTAAAAGTAAACTCTAATATAAGTACAATTTTAAAAATAAATTAGAAAAGTGGATCTAATCATGTGCTGTTATCATTGGAATTTTGTGAGCAAATCTTGCATTCTGAAATTTACTGTCTTGGCAGATTACATGTTGAAACACTATGTTACGTTTTGACAGGAAAAAAAAAGCCTTTATAATTGTCTGGTTGTTTTTTCTGTAAACACAAGTGAATTTGTCATTGGAGGAACCCTTCTCCTTTTCATGCATGAGACTAAAGTCTTCACTGATAAGGTCAAAGGTATTTTCTCTGCCGGGAATCCTCAGATGTAGGCTGCCACCACTAAAATAAAGTCATAAAGCAGAAATCCCCAAACAGGCCTGCATAAGCCAAAGTCCCATGCACCCCAGCATATGTACAGAGTACAAGCCTATTATTTCACACCTGGTACTCTGCCAGTAGAGATTCGGGAAGCACCAAAACAAACAGTCATTTTGATAAAGCAGTATTATTGGTTGGCATTTAGTAAGTTTGCTTCAAATTCTAACTTCCCTGTGTAAAATATCCACCCAACCAACATTCTTTTTTTTTTATATGAAATTGTATAAAAGCAAATCTGTAACTATATTTCCTATTTTCTTTTTTTTTTCCAGAAACACTGTTGGTGTCTACTGTAAAAGAACTACAGTGTATCTGTCTCCATTAGCATTGTCACATGGGTTTTATAAAATCATATTACAAAATGTGGGTCAATGATCACTGAGTCATGTAATTTATCAAGACAATACCCAGATGCACTGTTTGACATTCCTTGTGTAGGGGTGCAATCTACTGGGATAAACAACTCTGCAATGCCTTCCATTCTTCAGAAGCAAAGGCCATTTACGACTGGGAGGAAAAAATCAATATCCAGAGTTCCACTCTCAAATATTTAATGTCCCAATGTTTTATAAGGTAATATATCAGTGAAATCTGACAGGAATCCTCCATTCAATAATATACCATCTCTTCAGCTTGACCCTCTAATTGTGTCTCCAAATTCAGACTTCAAAAACCAAAAAGGACCTTGTCTCTTAACCCAAACCCCTGGTTTTACTAAGAGGACAGTGGATACATAGACTGAGTGCAATACCAAAGTTCAAATAGCTTGCACAACTGTTGGTGGTAAAGTCTAAAGCTAGATTTTCCCTGGTCACAAAATCAGTAAATACCAAATTCAGCTCTTTTTTAGTCACACTTATTTCATTATGTCTATTCCTTCATTCTGATTTTAAAATGGAATTAATTTCCTAATGCCTATATTGCATTTTATTAAGTCAGCATTGTTTAGTGCCTGCTGTATAATAAATACCAGAAAAAATAAAGTACATCTACCCATGTACCACCAAAGCAGGACTTTTAAAAGTAATGGGAGAAGGTGGGTGTGGTGTCCCACATTTATATTCCCAACTTTAGTAGGCTGATGCAGGAGGCTCTGAGGCCAGCCAGGACAACTTAGCAAGAATCTGTCTCAAAATTTTAAAAAGGAGGTGAAGCCTGAGGATATACCATAATGGTACAGCACCTCAGGTTCAATGTCCAGTACCACCATAATAATAATAATAGTAAAAATAATAGCAATAATAATAAATTTTTCAAATGATCTACTTCCTTCAACTAGACCAAAACTCCTTTTTCCATCACCTCCCAATAACGTCAAATAATGAATAATGAGTCATTCAAACAATGAATCTGTCAATGAATTAGTCCACCAATGAAGTTAGAGTCCTCATCTAAACCCCATCTCTGAACTTCGCTTCACTGAGGACAAAGGCTTCAATACAAGAGTATTGTGGAATGCTTTGAAAATAGAAGCTAGAGAAGTCTTAGTGCACTATAAAAAGAGCTCATTGGAACCTACACACTTATAATGCTGATATGAATATAAACAGTAAATATCAAGCTCAGAAAGTTTCAGGTAAGAAGGACTTTATGGACAATTGGACTAGAGGCATGTGTGTCATACTCTGGCATAAAATTTTTCAACATTTTGCCCTGAAACTTGCAAGAGACTGGATATGAAGGGCAGTGAACCTATCAATATGGTAGAGGAAATTTTAAAACAACCTAACACTTAGGTTGTAGAATGGGTATTGCTGGATGCTCTTAGACACATTTATAGGGATAATCTGGGGGAAAGGCAGAGAAGAAAAGAATTGAAAAACTTAAATTTAGGCCCAGAAAATTTGGGGCAAAAGGGTTAGAATAGATTAGCATCTTTATAAAGGAGCCAAGTACTTTTCATCAAGAGGTTTTCACATGTCAGTAAATATCAATGCCCACCCATAGCAGGCTCAAAGAGGCAGAAGTGTAAAGCTTTTATTTGAGAACACAGCCCCTTGAACTACTGCTCAAGAAAGATCACCTAGGTAATTGGCTCTACAAGATTCATTCCATCACACTCAGTCATCCAGGCATTCAGAATCCACTGCAGCCATGATCCAAGGTGGAGGGGAAGGGGGCTGCCCAACCTAGCGGCAGACTTTGCTACTATCTACATGATATTGATTTTACTTGCATGCAGAATACAGGAGTTGTTGAGCCGTAAAGGCTTCCACTCAGATTCCAAAATAAGACCTAAGAGGCCCTAAAAGTGGCGTGCATAAAGCTATGAGAATAAAGCCAAAGGTGCGGCAGAGACCCCAGTCAAAGATACCCAGAATGTGGAATGTATCTTGAGAAAAACTGAAGTCTATGAGCAGAATCACCATAAAAGAAAAGCCATGTGGGCTGAAAGCAGCAAGACCATAGGAATGAGGCCGCCCAAGCCATCTGTAAATTGCATCTCACTATCACGTGCCCAAATGGCAGAGATGGAGTTACAGGACTTAGTTTGTGCCCTACTGGGATTCTCTTACTTTGCTCTGATTTTCTTCTATCCTTTGTTCCTTCATTTTAGAATGAAATGTTTACCCTGTGCCTTTGTGCCTTAAGATTGTGTATTTTTTATATTTTTTATTGTAAAAAATATACAATATTTTATAATAATTTTATATTTTTTATTGTAAAAAAAAATGACTCACAACTAAGAATTTGCCTCGAGTATCAGAAGAGACTTTGTACTTGGACTTTTAGTTCTGCCAAAACTGCTAACACTTTGGCAGCTGATGGATTAAATACATTTATACAAAGAGATAGATATGAGCCTTTGGGGGCTAAGGGTCAAGTGTTATGTTTAGATCTAGAATGTTATCTGAATGTCTCATGTATTCAGAGGTGGGGCTTTTGGGAGATGAATGAATCACGGGGTACGATACTCATTAGTGGATTGATTCGTTCATGAGTTTACAGCTAAATGTGCTCTTCAGAGGTAGGGCCTCGTTGGCAGCGTTATGCCACTGGGGGCAGACCTTTAAAGAATGTGTCTCTCTCCCTGACTCTTCTCTCTCTGTTTCTTTGCTGCCATGAGATAACCAGCTTTTCTCCCCCAGGCCTTTCCACCATGAAGTGCCTGCTTTGGAGCCAGACAACTACAGACCAAACCTCTGAAACTGTGAGCAAAGTAAACAACCCCTCCTTTAAATTGTGAGTGTCTGGTGTTTTGCCCCAGTGAGGGGAACATGACTAAGACAATCCATGACAGGAGATGCCAGTGGTACACGCATTAAAATTTTTCACCTCAAAATTATTTTCACAAAACAAAACCTAGCTGGTTTGTGGTGGTGCATGCTTATAATCCCAGCATTTAGGACTCAGGACTCAGAGGCTGAGGCAAGAGTATTGCCATGAGTTGTTGAAGGCCAGCCCAGGCTACATAGTGAGTTCAAGGACAGCCTAAGCAACATAGACTATGTCTTAAAAACAAACAAACAAACAAAAAAGGGCCAGGGATTTAGCTCAGAGGCATTACTGCCTGCCTTGCAAACAAGAAGTCATGAGTGTGATCCCCAGTACCAAAAAAACAAACAAACAAAAAAGAACAACAACAAAAAAAGCAGACCTACATTTATTTTGCCATGATAAAAACAATCTCTATGCTAAGAACTTAGAATTATACACAGCAGTATTCTACTTGATATAAATTTCATGAGTCACAAAGAAACAGGATTCTGATATTTTAGAAAGCCAGTAATGTCAATATAATGACTTAAAAATCCTCATTGTTCCCCTTTTAACAATACTCTCTTAAATTGGATCATTGTCTACCACCAGGTAAAAGAATATAAATTGCTCTCCAAGATATTTTCCATGCCCTGCATTGGGTCTTAGAGTTTAGAGAGTTTATGGAAACAGAGGCTCAGCACAGCAATCTAACCAGGACATGTTTGCTCTGCATCCATCATGTGGTAAGATGGGTTTTTCAGCTCTGCTCCTCCTAAAATACTAGCATGTAAAGAGACTAAAATGGACCACCCATCAACAATGGCTGCAGTCAACTGCCACAGGGAATGTTCAAGCAAGGCCTAAAGGACATTATTCATTTGCCTGTCTCCTATGGGAATTTTACTAAAGATGTTTCCCTACTGAGTTTAAAATGTTGTCATGTTGTAAACTGGACATATTCCCTACCTCTGTTCTCTAGATAACTTCAACTGTAACTTCAGCCACTACCCATGTGGCCTCATTGGTGTGCTATCGGTCTTTTTTTTTTTTATTGTTCTTTTCTTAAACACAAATTAAGGGCAAAAGAGAAGGCTCTATTCCCTGTTGCTTTCTCTTCATCAGCCATAGGAGAAGGGAAATAATTAGACAAGAAAGAAAATGAAGAAAACAGAATGCAATTATAAATCCTCCAGCCAAATATATAGTCCTTCAGAAGTCCACTTGCTTGCTCTCTGATAGGACCAAACAACTGGCTTTGTCTCACTAGACTTAGGCAAGCATGGCTTTCAAGCTTCAACTCTTTCTGTTCCTCTTGCTAAGATGTCTCCAGGTAGAAGCTGCTAAGTGTGAGTGGATTGTTTTCCTTCATAAGAAATGTCCCCTTGAGAGTGTCCTGCTTCCACCACATCTGCCTCAGAGCTGTGTTCAGCCCTCTTCGCTGCTGAGGCATCAGCCTAGAGTATTAGTCAAATATACAAACTCTGCAAACCCAAGCACATGTTTAGTGCGTTTGAATGCTTCTTGGAATAAGCACCTCAGCCTTGCATCTTGAGATAATGTGCCCTAAGATGAATGAGCTCTGAGACCAAAGCTTTGTCATAGCACCCAGAAATACCACATCAGTGCCTACCTCAGTTGTTAATGTCTGAAAATACATGGAAATATGTGTGGTGAAGCCCAAAAGAAGTAAAAACCAATATATTTTCTTATCATGTTTCTTCAAACAGCAAGAGAAATAAAAAAATTCATTATGGAACCAAGGTGGGATTCATATTTTTGCACATTCTTACACATGCATTAAATAAAAGCAACATTCTTTAAGGCATGTTTTGAAAAATAAAACCAAATAGCTTTCTCAATATTCAGCAAACATTTACAAATTTCTATTCACATACAGCTGTACAACTACATGCAGACTGAAGGTCAAGCACAGTGGTGGCTCCTTGGCTATGTACTGGTGAACAAGCAGCTTACAGGCTGAAAGCAAAGGCAGATAATAAAATAACCACATAAAGAATGATAAAGCTATGATAGAAAAAATAGTGCTATGGCATCAGTAGTCCTAATCCAAGAATAAAAGATATTTCAAAAAATGATACAATCTAAAGAATTTTAATGTAAGCTTCTTGTGAAATCTGCTTTCTGAACTTTTGGGATGGATGGATGGATGGTGCACTTACACTTTCAAAAGGAAATACTGTTAACAGTTTTCAGAGACAAAATAAAAAGACTCAGCCAGAATCCACATAATTCCCGGAGATAGAGGGTCAGTCTTCTTTCAATGTCAAAACTATACAACTCCCTGCACCCATTCCCCAACACCCAACTACCAGAGGGAAGCATCATCTCATTATCCTGGGAGATGTGGTCCTCTCTGTGTCTTTCTGTGTCTCTCTCTCTGTCTGTCTCTCTCCATTCCTCTCCATTTCTGTCTCTCTGTCTGTCTCTCATTAGGAGAACTTTTTCTGTTCATTTTTAAACAAGCAAAAATAAGTAATTGTTATGCCAACATTTAATTTTCAGGTTAATCGCAACACATGAGGCTTTTTGGTGGCCCCTTGCATATCGCCTATGAGCAACATGAGGGAAGAATCATGTTCTCCCATTTGCAAGGTTTGTAGGGCAGCTCTCTCTCCCCACTTTGTTCTTTTATCATTGATATATTGCAGCACACTGCAGTAATTGTACCTAGGTAGGTACAGGTGATGCTTTAACAATGAATAAACAATGAATATGAGCTCTATAATCTCTGATATCCATGTCTACTAAAAAAATAGAATGTTTTACACAGTTTCAACATCCTCTGAATAACATTAATTTATTTTAATCTCATGTACAAATATTTCATAATGCATCCCCTTGTGATGAGTTTGTAGAGCCACGTGATTAAGTCAGGAATGATAAGAAGGTTTTTTATTTGTTTTGTTCCATTTTGATTTGTGTCCTGCAGATTGAACCCAGTTACACCTCACTGAATTATATCTCCTGGCCTTTTGTGTGTTTGTGATCCTCAGCTACCCAGAGTGCTGATGAGAAGTGTTTTAAAGGACATTTTTGAAAGCCTCTGTAAAGAATGGCTGACGAATCCGTATCACATATAAGGGTAGGTAATGACACATCCGAAAGGATCCAAGTATCTTTGTGAGGTATCTTTTTCAGCTAAGAACTGAGAAGCAGACTTTGAATTGATAAATCATACTGTGAAGGCCATGATTCAAAACAAAGAATAACAACATATTCACTTCCACTTATAAATGTCAAACATTATTGTACTATCAAGTATTTTTAAAAATGTTAGCCTTATCTCATTACTTTTAGTTCCTGTTTTATCTATACCTTATAATGTATACACCATTATAATATTAATATAATTTTAAATCAGTGAACATATATTAAATGGGATGAGTGCCCAAAATTATGTTATTAATGGGACATATTTTCAAAAAAATGTCTGGAGGCCACAACATAGACTGCCTGGATCTGATTTCTGCCTAAATCTCTAATTCTTTCCCTCATTTTCTCATGCAAATTCCTTATTCTCTTTGAATTTGTCATTTCTAAAGTGGGAATGAAAATAATAACTTTTACATTTTAAGACTGCTCTGAGTATTTCAGATAAGAGATTAAAAACGCACCTGGCACATTCCAAGCAACACACATAAAGGTTTGTTGTTTTTATTTAAATGATGTTAATGAAAATGCAGTACATTCTTGGCACACTGGCAGAAAGGCCACTGACCATTCCAGGTAAAGGTCTGTGAGGGTAGAGATGTTTCGAAAGATCCTCATGGGTAACCTTGTGCCTTGCAGCTTAGAAATTTGCACGTCTGAAGAAGTTTTGCAGATCTGGTCTGGACTATTTATTTTACAATAAGCAAACTAAGAACTGGAGTGGTATATAAATTTTCTAGGAATCATATAGCTTATGAATCACAGAACTAGGGTTTGGCTTGAGATCTATCAGGCCACACCCCAGGTGTCCCCATCATATTATATTCCCTAGATTCCGAGACAGACAAAGTTCATTCAGCCTGTCCCTGCTTTGTGCATTTGGGGACTTCTCTGCCCAAAACTTTCCTTTTTCACATCTACAAATCATGAGTCATGAACAAAATGACATTAGTGCTTCTTCTCAGTAATATAAGGATGATGACTCTAAAGGATTTCAATGAGCAGTCAAATATGAAACAACCCTTCCAAGGACATTGTGCTAAAGTAAGCTATACTAAGTTTACAATCACCAACACTCTCTAACTCCCTATCTGCTTTATTTTTTCTCTATAATAGTTATAAACAACTAAAATGTTTTGTAGCTCACTTATTTATCTTGCTTATGACTGTCTACTCCATTACAGTGCAAGCTCCATGCAGACAATGGTTTCTGTTTTGTTTGCTGCTGTATCCCAGTTTAGATATTTCTTGAGTTAATCACTACACTCCGGGTCATTCTTGTCACTTTGAAAGCTTATCTTTGGATTTTATGAATATACGGGTACTGATTTCCTAAATTAAATTTTACACAAGCATCCTGGGCACCTGGCACACAATATCAGCTCTCACTGACATGAATAAAATATACTGTTGCAAAATAACATGTGAGTTAATGCCAACTAATCTATCTAATGCCAGTCAAAATGTCACTCCTCAGGGCATTCATCAGAAACCCCCAAAACAGTCACTTCCTATAGTAATGCTTTCCTTTGCATACTGTAATCTTTATTTTTTTGCACTTATAAAAACTGAAATTAAATCAATATATGCATCACTTATTTTCCAATGCTTGTCTTTCTTGTTAAACACCAAGCTCCATGAGGACAGAATTCATCCTAGGTATTCCCAGGACCTAATAGAACTTGGCTTATAATGGGGACTCAGGCACATGCCAAACGAATAAATAAGAACTATAAATATTTCTTTTTGGCTAAATCCTGAAGAAAAGGATTTAATACCATGTAAGATAAGCTCTAATGTGGTCCTTGAAATAACTGAAAGAAACTATACGACTGAATAATCAGTCCTTTAAATGAAGCCAGTCCTTCACATGTGTAAATATCACATCGTTCCTCTGGTATGAGATACCGAATGTGTAAATAAGAGGCAAAGTGTATGAAAGGTATTGTGAAATAAGGAGAAATTGGTCAAAGGAAAGGGGAATTAGGGAGGTAGGAGAGCGAAAATGAAGGAAAGGGGTGGGGGAAAGTCCATGATGTTAAATGAAATAAACTGGACACATATATTTAAGTATCACGTTGTTTCTCTAGTGAGAGAAACGGAAAGGGCAAATAACAACCAAATTGTATAACTGACAGGGGAAAACAAGAAGAAAACATTCAAATGGAAGGAGAACAAAGGATGAGGGAGAGGGAGAAGGAAAGGAAGGAAAGTAACAGGAAAAAAAAGAATAGGAAGAAAATGGAAACAAAGCTTTCGTAAATGAGGAGGAAAAGAGGGGTTGAAGGGACGAGAGAGGAGAAGAATCAAGACATATCATGTATAGGTACAAACTTCCTCTACTGAACGTGGTCATTGTGTATCTCTAAACTGTACCAATAAAATTATTTTTTTAAAAAACAATTAATCATTTCCTAGCTTTTTCATCTAAAGTTGATGATATACAGTTACTTTTAGGAAGGTATTTTAACTTATGCCTTCATGATCTGAATATTTCAGGTTTAATGAGGAAAACTAGGATCTCTTAGCAATTTTGCCTTTGACCCCTAGTGAATTTAACTGTCCGGGAGTCTGGTTTTCTTCCAAAATCTATATCTGGTTTTAAAATAAATTTTCCCAAAAAAGCCATAAACAAAATTTTGACAATTGAAGAATATTTTCATTTGAAATGAATAAAGCAGAGGTCTTTCAGACTTTTAGAATTCATGACCTACATAGCTACACACAGTTGTTTCATTTCCAAGTTTCCATCATGGTTAGCCCTCAGAGTAAAATAATGTACCCTTTTTCCTCTTGAGTATTTTTCCTGGATCCTAAGTGAGGAAAAAATAGGAATAAAATAAACCAAGATTTTTTTCATGTTAAAGAGATATATATGAGTATGTATCACACCCTCTCCCACACCCACAAACATACCCACAACTCCCTGCCAAAAGAGCATTGTGTTCATCTTGCAAACATCCTTAGCATTTAGCAGTTCACAGAGGATTAAACAGGATGACAGTGAGTACTTGGAGCTAGACCGTCTGGAAAAATGCAACAGTTCCATCCAATTGATTTAGTTTAACAATTATCTGTTTGGTTTAGTTTAACAATTATCCATTTACCTCTTGCCATATGCTAAGTCTGAAAGACTTTAAAATTTCATACAGGTTTCAAGACTTCATGCTGGGATAGCAGTGGTTTGAAAATGGGTCCCACACATTGTGTTTAAACAGAACAACTTTATTATTTGACTGGCAGCAACAGAGGGATGAGATTTTTTTTTTCTTTCATGAACAGGAAAAGCAGAGAAGAGAAAGAGGCTTGATATGATTGTACTGTCATGTGTACAACGTGTATGATGAAGTCTTTTCTACCCCCAAATCAGAGACATAAATCTTAGTCTGTCCCAACTTTGAAAATAGAGAACTTAGAATGTGAGATGAGAGATGAACTATAGCCATGACTGTCTGTCTATTCTGCTGACATTGAAACTATGCTAGGGCTCAAAAAGAACTTTACTGCCAGAGATCCACCCAAGAGATTCTAATATAATCGACCTAGGGGTTACCAGGGCATCTGGACTCTTCAAAGCTCCACAGGTGATATCAAAGTGTGACTAAGATTGAGAACCATTGGGCTAAAAGGATTCCTGAGGTCCACAGTTTACAGCCCAGAGGACTCATTAATATCCAAAGGTCAGAAAACAAGAAAGATACAAAGGATAGAGCAAGCCTGGTTCTGTCACTGGAGCCGGACTGGTAACGACAGCGAGGTCGGTGCATCTAAAAAGAGAGTAAGGTGACGGATGTCTGGGAGAGTATTGGGTCCCTCACTGTAAGCGTTTGGCCTCTTTGGGGTTTCAGGCTGACTTAGACAAAGCCCAGGCTGATTGGTAGTAAGGAAAGCAACTGTGTGAAGGTGTCAGTGGTGGAAGGCAGGAGACAGTGCAGCTGTTTAAAAGGAATGTGCTCTGCCTCAGCCTTGGAGATCACTCTCCTATCAGAGGGAGAGGCAATGGTTGCTGTTTTTTGTAATAATCATCTTTTGGACAGTTGTACTTTCTCCATGACATCCATAACAAACAATACATCCAAATCTTTCCATCTATTTCAAATTTTCCACAATTAGCAGTGTCTTTCATTTGAATATCCCAAGTTATTTAACTTTTACATGGGATGAATGAAGAATATAAATTGGGGTGGAGTTAAAAAAAATGACTAAAGGCAAGGTTAACTAGCAGAGATATTCTAAAAAAAAAAAAATTGGGAAACTAAAAAGAACAGGGGAAAAGGGTAGGCAGCCATGCTATGCTGCCTTAAAACAATCATTAAATTCTTAACAATGTCATGCCAAAGCAATTCTATACCCCAACACTGTGTACTCTATCCTATTTCAGCACTAATCCTCAGTAATCTTCTTAAATGTTAATGATATCGGTGGCTTCATACCCAGAGACCAACGTGAGGTCGTTTAGAAGTTGCAAACATCCATAGAGCCATGGAAGTCTACTGAGGAAACTAGGCATATGAAGACTATTCCTATGATTAAGTGATCAAAGAGAACAGTGGATTTTCAAGTGGCCCCCCAAATTTGTTCAACACCAAGAAAACAAACCCAGCAAAGGGTACTAAAATTTTACAATGGGAAATCATAAGAAAAATGCAAAATAGAAACAAACAGCAACAAAGGTAGAATGTTTTACATATTAGAAATAAATTTTCTCAAAAGCAAAAGAATATAAGGAGTCTCTATATTCTACACAGGTCTAAGGATATGACAACAATCCAGCCAACTCTGTTTTCTCAGTCAGAACATGTAGCGACTTAGGAAAAATAACACTAGAGAAAAGGACCAAAACTGAGTTTTACTTCTAATCACTCAATATGCTGTCACTAGTTGTATATGAGATAAACATACTTGCTGGGAATGGTAGCACACATCTGTAAGCTAGCACGCTGAAAGGCTGAAGAAGGAGGGTGGCAATCGTGAACCGAACCTGGGCAACTTAGACCCTGTATCAAAATAAAAAAATTAAAATGGGCTGATTATATAGCTCAATTCCCAATATCACAACCAAAAAAAGATGAACATATCAATCTATTTATTGAATTTAAAATACTACATATTTCACCCATCGATCTTTATCAATGAATTATCTTACTTTCAAATCCAGACAAGTAAAGATACCCACCAAGCCAGCAGTTCTCAAACTTTAGCTTATGTCCTAAATCAGTAGATCAGTTGATCTGATCGACACTTAAAACCTGAGAACCATTGTTTATTTCTTTAAATTAAAATACATGAATCTAGCTGACCCTAATAAACTAGCTGGCTACATTTTGATTCTTAAGTAGAAATAAGCCAGGATGGGGGAGTCCTTAATTGATTCCACTGGACTTCAAGTGTACATCATGTACTCAAACATGAACAGTATATGACTGAGTGTTGCCATATGTCTGTTACCCAATGCCACTGTAATAACAGGAAACAGACCAAAAATCCCTAGTGTCATTTAACAATATATGTTTATTTTTCCCATGTTTGAGGTAGTTAGATGGCTACAAGCCTCTGTTTATTTTGTCTTGTCTCAACACATGCCAGTGGAACTGGCTGCCTCAGCTGGGACACCTAGAGTGGTAAAGCTCTGATCCATGTTGCTCTAGAAATCTAATAACCATGACAGAGGAATAAGAATAATCAAACCCCAAAATATGTGCACTTTCTGTTTGATTGTCTGTGTATAGTAACTTTCCATCAACCAACCAAGTCACATGACCCAGGACTACACCACAAAGATGTGTACTACAAAGTTACACAGCAAAAAACATGGATATGGATAGGGAGGTAAAGATTTGAAGCAACTTTTGCAGTCTACCTTATGAGATTGCCCAAGTCTTAGTTTAGTACCATGTTAGATATTGTAAGGGATCTGAAGTTCATATAGTTCACTGTAATGTCCTAAAGAAATTGTTTTTCAAACTATGGATGATGGCACATTAGCAGTTCATGAAATCAGTGATTAGGAAAAGCATTTTTTAATGAAATGGGAGTGGAATAAAATGGAAAATTAGATAGGATATGTCAGAGCCCATCCCCTGTGATAAAGCCAGTATTGTTTCATGAAACCTTTGACTGGAATGTAAGCATGCACACATATTCTGTGGCCAATCAAATTGAGTCTAAATTTTTCGGACAAAATTTGAAAGCCACTGACCTAATATTTACTGATCTAAAGTAAAATTCTTATTTTTTGCAAATTTTCAGGAAGGTTAATCTTGTTGGTCAACTTAATTGGAAAGTAATAAAGCACACTTCTGGATGTGTCATTAGGGTGTTTCCAGAGAGGATTGGCATGGGGAACAGCACACTGGTGGGAAATTCCTGACCCGAATGGGTGGCACCATCCAGTGTTCCAGAGGCGTGGATCAGATAAAAACAGAAGGAAGAAGCCAACTAATACAATATACAATCTGTCTCTGTCTCTGTTTCTCTCTTTCTTTCTTCTTTCTCCCCCACACCTTATATTATGAAGCTCTGCCTCACCCCATAAGCCTAGAAACAAACTTGCCAATGACCATGAACTGGAACTTCTGAACCTGTGAGCCAAAACAGCTCTGTCCTCTTTCAAATTGTTTCTCTCAGGTGTTTTGTCACAATGAAAAACTGACTACCACATGCTTTATCCTTCACCATGGATTTTCACATTCATCCTTACTGCCAGCTGTGGTTTCCATTGATGAATGAATGAATGCATGGTGAGACTTTGGCAAAAGAATAGCACCAAACCCTTCTCTAACCAGTATCACAAGAACAAAGAGGAAACTGTGGAGCTGTGAAGTTTGCTTTGCTGCTTTAAATTGTGATCCTAAACAAGCTTACAGACTGTCATAATTGCATAATGAAAGTTTCTAAAATATCACTAAATTATTATAAACAGGTGGTAATTGAAAAATACAGTTTAAAAATAGTATTGAGATAAAAACAACTCCCCATACAGACTGATAATCTTCCTAGAAGCAAAATATTTTGAGATTCTACTTTGCAGTAATGACTTAGTTTGTGACTTGGAGTCTTACCCCCTCCCCATTTCTTTATGTGTAAAAATGGTGAATATAATATTAATCTCACAAAATCCCCATGAAATGTTTGCATAAAGTAGGATTGCAAAAAAAAAAGTTATTTGCTCTTTATCTTCATAACCCCTAGAACACATGCAGCACACCTAGATCATTGTAGCTACTCTGCTAATCAGCTTAGAGAAAGTGAACGTACTCTCCAGAGCCTTTCACAGTTCCTTTAGACCACCTGGATCCCTCTGTCATGAAAGTGCCCTTCAAAGGCAGCAATCCTGGATACAGAATTGATCTTTTGTATCTTGAGACATAGGCCATGGATTACTCTGTCATCTTAGAAAATGCCTACTTTCCTCTGACATTAGCTAAGATTACCTCTCTCTTCTTCTGTCTCCTTAGGAAATGAGATTTCATGACTGTTATTTAAGCTAAGGCCCTGTGGTTCCTTGATGGTCCTTGACATTAAATCTTAGGTGAAGCATTTTCCATATTTCATGGGTGATTTTGAAACCATTCTGAACAAGTATCCCATTCCAACTCAACAGTGAATGCCCCCAAAACAAATTCTGCCTCTTCATATGCATCTTTTGTGTCTTTATGTGAAAATCTGTTTATAGAATCATTTGTTGCACTAACATTGACCTTTATTTTTTGTGTGTGTGTAGACTAAAGCACAGTTGGAAAATTTTAAGTTTAAGAACCTAAATGAAAGGACTCAGTACTGAATAATAACAATAAAATATGCCACAGTTGTTCAACAGAACTTATAGAATTAAGTATACTTTTCAGAAAGGAAAAGGTGAGGTAATCTTGTGAATCTATTTTTAAATTGCAATATAGTAGCTAACATATCATTTTCCTTTGTATCTCTTTGCAAACTCATGCTCATCCAGGTTCCTTTAAGAATAATTATTAAATTTAAAAGCCATCTAATATTGATTCTATCAGAATCTATTGATTTTATTTCCAACCAAATATGCTTATATGTAAGTACTCCTTTCTGAGTTGGGGATTAATAATAACTCACCCCAGATGGATTCAAAATAGGTAATCATTTTGGGAGAATGTATTTCAAACAATTTTAAAAACCAAATGAATACTGAAGATGGGACTTCTTATCACACCGTAAATGTTTCTGATCCCCAGTAAGACAGACCAAGCAGGCTTTAGACACATAAATTTCACAATCTCAGTTTATATTTATGTGCATTAAATCACTGTCTCCACTTGCTATTATTTGTACCACCTATAATTATTTTATCCTTTAAAGCCATAATACTACAAGAAACCTGTTGGCAAGGATGGGAAATGATTCTTCACAGTGGAATACATAGATCTGAGTTGTGAGATGGCCATGACTTTAGGCAAAGCTATTACAGAGAGCCCTTCCTGGACTTTGGAGCAATCCAGGAAGTTTATGTTTATAATTCCATGAAAAATTTATTAGAATTCTTGTGACTTAATTCCAATTTACCACTTCCAGTGCAACCCACAACGAAAATACAGACACCAAGGCATGTTTATAGTTGTGGGGAGCCAAGGAGGTCCTAAGCCCTCCTAGGGTGATGATTAACCAGAATGAAGGACTTGACCCAGGCCAAACTCAAATTTCATTAGTTTATGAAGAAGGGAGGAGTGACTTGAGGATGAGTGACTGCAAGAATGGCAGGAAATACATGAGTGCTGTGAGCCCAGCTGGGTAGCAGATCTAAAATCACCTCTGTAATATACAGAAAGAAGGATATGCAGAAAGAGTAATCTGCGTAATACAATTTGAGGTAGTTTTGGGGTTGGTGCTTCACTCTGGTGTGTAATCTTTTATGCCCTGGGAAGTCACTGCCTCTTATTTCAAAGCTTGATCCCAGCCGATAGCGTGGAACCTGGCTCTGCTTCCTGCCAGCTCACACATGTTCTTTGCGAGCTACGGGGGCAGGGAAACACTGACCTGTAGTCTTGCTTCAAAGACTTCACATTAGCACCTTGACCAGATGGATTTACAGTGTTTAAAGCCAATTGAAGGATAAGGAAATATCCTAGCCGTGGAAATAGGGTCAGGTTTAGCCAAAATGAAGGTAATTTCTCTTCTTTCAAGGAGTCACCCAGCTGGTCCTCCACAAGCTATGTGATTGGAGAGGCTAAATTTTAATCAAAATAATTTACGATCACAATTCAATACAGTGGAAGACTAACTTTGCCATATATGTTTATGGCTTTGAGTATTTCTGAGTGACTTTAAAGTCCCAAAACATGTCATCATTTGTAAATTTGTTAACATGCTAAAATTGAACTATGCTTGTTATAAACTCATCTGGAGCAATAACCAGAGACCAGAGTCTGAAGAATCTGGTGGCATGGACAATTGCTCTGAAAGGACATCAGGTATTGGTGGTACTTGACTCAGGTTTGTTGTTCTCTTATCATTGGATGTAAAGAGGAAATTTAATTTTAATGTATACAGTTACCTTTTTAAGAGAAACCATATTCCAGAAGAGTGGTAATGAGGGTCTATCCCTTGAGAATGTCAGTCTGCCATGAAACAGCAACCTCACAATCTCACAATCTTCCCTGATGCCATGACCAATGTAGCCAGCACAGTCCTGAGAGGGGGATGACAGGAAATTAAGAAAAAACTAGACACATGCTTAAAGGAAAGCTGGGACCGAGTGGGACCTGACCTCTTTAATGGAGAGGAAACAATAACCCATCATGGTCTGCATCTTTATTTATACACTGTAAAGCGGGGGAAGCACACGGCAGGGTCAAAAGTGCAAGGTCTGTGTTTTGTTGAGAACACTGAAAGTGAAAGATCCTCAGAGCTATTTGTGCTGCAGTTAACAGGAGGAACACCATGACCAGACACCTGCTGGACTGGTTTTGTTGTAGTTCCAATAACTTATTACATGGCTCACCACTGGTGCTCCCTGTTCTCAGGGCTGGCCTTGCTCAAGTAAAAATGTTTGGTCAATCTCCAGCTCAGCCACTCCCCATACCCTGATTTGCTGATCAAGGGCCCCCATACTTGCAGAGCATTGCTCCCAACGTGGCTCTTCAGCAATATCTTCAACAAGCTCTTCCTGTGGTACCTTAGGGAGGTGGGTTCTGGATGGTTCAGCTAGCAGTATGACTGGTAGAAACCATAATGGGCCTGCTCTTCCATTTCCTTCATTGTACAAATGCTAAGGATCAAGGAAGCCTCCAGGTGTGAGTGTTGGTTGAGGTTCAGTGGGAAAAAAAGAGAAATTCATATGCAGAATGGGTATTTATTCCTGAGAGAGAAAATCACAGGTGCTTCCAGACAGAAAAGATCCAATGAAGTCAATTTGCAATCAAGAAGTTGGTTCATCTCAGCCATGTGTGAGGAATATCTGGGACTCAGTCTGGCATCTGTTGCTGGAAGACTGGACACTCAGAGTGACAGCAGCAGCATTTGCCTTCCTAAGTGAGAATTCATGCTATTTGGTCTTTATGGAGCCTTCATTTCTGCTTTATTCATGTACCTAGGGTGCAGTTCTGAAGTGCCCAATGACAAAGTCTGGCTAATGGCAACTATGTGAGTTGTTCTGACTACTTGATTATTTTAGTGTCATTTTAATGGTGTGTGCTTTCAGGTAAGCATTAATTAACACATGCATAACACAAAAATCACACTTCATGTCCATATATCTATCTACCATACTTCTACTCCAGCTCTTATCGCTGATATTCAAATGTTTTTCTTTCCACCTGGCCAGTCATTCATCATTGCCTGGAAACTAATATGTACATCACCTCAGGTTATTTCTTCTCACAAACAGGATATTCAGATACACTGCTCAGAGTTCTGCCATGACAAGACTTCTTTTTCTCTACATTATCTTTCAAAACCTCCCCTGTATGTGACTCTCTTGTTTTCTATTGCATGTGCTACTTTCAGCTTACATCCATGTGCAAACCAGTTTCATAGTTTTTTTTCTCCTTCAAATGATTGTAGGCACATTTGTATTAGTCATATTTTCACTGCTGGTACAAAATGCCCAGAATTTAAAGGAGAAAGGATTTATTTTGACTCCTCACTTCTGAGGCTTCAGTCCATGGTCAGCTGAATCCATGGCAGAAGCAGCATGGTGGAGGGGCATGGCAGAGGAAGGCTGTTCAAGCTGAAAGCAGACAGTGAAGAAGGGGCCAAGGACAAGAATGCACCCTTCCAGTCATACCCCCAGTGGTTCACCTTCTCCTTCAACCAGGCCCCACACCTAACAGCGCATTAGCTATGAACTTATCCACAGATGAGTTTAGTGCCCTCATGATCAAATCATATTCCAAAAGTTCCACCTGTGAACACATGAGACTGGGAGGATATTTTAAGTCTGAATAATAACAATATTCCTGCATATCTCATTGTCTCAATGGATAGCTTTAAATTTGAAATCATGAGTAGATAGGTGCCGTTACAAGCATGGTAAGTAGCAGAAGGTTGGGATACTCATGCCCACTGAGTTTTAGTTTTGGATGTATATTCTCATCTTACAATGGATTATGCTGTACACAAAAGCTGTATGACACAATAGGTTCAACAGAATCCAATTCATAATAGGCAGTTCCAGATGCATGGTCACCTAGGCCTGTAGATCATATATTCGCATAAAGCAGCTTCTTACACCTCAGTCTGCTACTAAAGAGCTCTTTTCTATTCCAGGATACTCTCAAAACTGATGGCCTTTGGTCATATGATATGTGAACTAGAGTATAAATCCTAAATATGGGCGCTATTACCCCAATTTCCAAAAAGATCTAGTACTTCCTCCTTTGTGATAATGAATGAAAAATGGAATAATTTTCCTTCTGCTTTGGAAGACATTCTCAGCATTCCCCTGGGATCACTGGACCCCTGAAAATCTTACCAAAGTTGTAGATTCTCAGGTCTTTCTGAAATTTATCCATCACCTTTTGGATTAAGCACCCAGGCCGCTGGTGTACTAACCCTCTGGTGCATCTTACTTAATCAGCATGATGTCATCATTCTGAGTAGTCAGCTGAAATATCCTGCAAGATACCCAAACAATATGGATCTTTTCAGTGCAGGGTATGAGGCTTAAAATACTCCTAGGGCAACATGTAAAAGCCTATTTTTTCCATTCATGTTTGTATATGCAAATTGTTTCTAAATTCTCTATTAGGACAAGAAAAGAGCCCAATCACCAAATCAATGCCTCTATATTGTATAATAAAGGTAAATTAATTTACACTAGCAAACTAGGCCCACTCTACCAGAGCCACTGAGTCAATACTACTACTCGATTGAGTCTGTGGTAGTTCAGTGTTTCTGCATACAGTTTCTGCAGGAATCAGGTTCATCAATGATATGGAGACATGGCAGGAACCACCATCCCTATATTCTTGAAATTCTTAAGTGGAACATAAATCTTCACCTTCCCCTTATGATGCAATATTGCTTTTTTTTTATTATCTTAGCTAGGAATATGAGCAGGCAGTTTCAAAGGCTTCTTTTCGGTCCTCCTCATTGTCATAGTTCTGCCCCATAGATTAAAAACTTAGATTAATTTCAAACTTTGTCAATTCCAATTTTATATTTAAGAACTGGGAAAAAAACTACCCAATGAGACCAAAGAAGAATCCAAAAAGTTCAGTGAGTCCATTGCATAATTACTCAAGTATATGGCGATAAGTCCTGTTGGCAAAGGGATGAAAGATTTATTACTTTATAAACTGGTCATGGTGATGCTAAATTCCTCCCACTGGAACCGAGGTATCTCTTTAGGTACCAACTTCTGGGCCTGAAAGCCAGCTCAGGTTTAAGAACTAAAAAGAAAAAAAAAGAATCATGACATTTTATTGAGGTAACTACCTTCCATTTCCTACTCTTCCATAATTACCTTATTTAAGTAAATATATTCAGTTCCTTGAGTGACACTTTCTTTGACTCTTCTATTTTACCCTTAGCAATGTTATTTGTATTCTATTAACTATCTCTCCACAGTTGTCTATAGATTTAACCCCTTTGGCTGCCTCTCAGCCCTGGCATTTTTCCTAAAAGTTGCAAACTCCTGGATTCTGACAGCTAAGTGCCACCATCCAGCCTCTTTAACTTTGGCACTCTGCAGTCCTCATCAGTACCAGTGAAGACTGTGACAATGTCTCCAGCACCAACGTCTGCCCATGGAAGAGAGTCACATAGAAATAGATGAAGGCAAATCAAATGATAATAAACAGAGGCTATTTATCAGACCTTGCTGCAGCTGGGAGTCAGTCACCATCACTTGCCTTTGGCATAGACTCAAAGGAAGGTAGGGTAATGGAAAGCTCTATAGTGAAAAGGGAAGGTTTCAAGCACTTTCTGGTTGAAGGTGCTACAATGAGGAGCTGGAGGAAGGTAATCAGAAGTGGGGCATCTTAAGAGATAGGTTGAGGAGCCAATTTGTCTTTGGTGATTGGTCCTGAGTTGGAATCAGAGGCAAAAAAAGAAAGGAAGCAACCCACTGTGTGTAAGCTATTGCAGAGGTTGTGGTTTGGCTTCCTAAGCTATTTGCTGAAGAAATTGTGGCCATTGTCCATTTGTCTATTCAGCCTCTCAACCACCACTGAACTTCTTAGTCACATTAACGCTTCTCTCACCCAAGCCTGGTGTGTTGCATGGACTTCCCTATGAAGCATAATCCTCAGATGAGTTTTCTGACCTTACGTATTTTATCAACTCCAGAATGCCCAGCTTTGTGACCCTTCTCATCCTATCTTCCATTATCTGCTACAATAATTCAGGCTTTTCAACTGTGGGCCACTGTTTCCCCAGACTTTCAGGGTCTTTATCAAGACACTAAACCCATACCTTGAAATAAAATTCCAAAGTTGATAAACTCAGTGTTTCCCAGTATCATTTTCTAGAACTCTTAATCAAGCAACCTCAATTTCAGTCCCCTGCATGCTCCCCCAGTTCCTGCTAGTTGCTAAGGTTTAGCAGCTCCCCTTGTTACCTCATCAGACTTAGTATTCCCCAAACTGGTTTTTGCCACAACTTAGTCCTAGTTATCAACCTGCTGTTCAGGGTAGAAGGGCAGACCCTAAGAGTGTGACCGACTTGAACAGAGGTGTGTTTCCACTTGAGAGGGACAATTTCTGCAACTCTACAGAGTCAAGAGAGTCTGAGGAGTTGAAACCTTTGGGGGCATCAGTCCCGATATACTCATCTCATGTGTCAGGGCCCCATATTTTCCCAAACAGGACCCCAGTTTCATCATAGTAAGCCTGTCATTGACAATTAGCCATCTTACAACTTTGAAAACTCTATTAAACTTTGAGCTTAGTCCTCAGCCTTTTCTGTGCACACATTGCGGGAAATAAGAGACTCACAAAAGTACAAAAAAATCTGTCAATATTCAATTGTTTGTTAACTGCCCTCAATTTATTATCCCTTTGTAGGGCATCAATGCAACTTACTAACAACCAGGCACTTGGAGCACTTTCAGCAATTGAACTGCCAGTCGGTACCATAGAGTCTATGCACTATATCTTATTACCAGGAAGACAGAATAAGCCAGTACTCAAGCCTCTCTGCTGGTTGTATCTTCTGGGAAACAGGTACTTAAATAGAGTTAAAATGCAAGTGTACTGGAGAGAGTAAACTTGTAAAAATGTAAAAGGAAAAAAGTAAAACTGAGCATGTAAAGGTCTACAATGCAGACTGACTGTCTTAGCCCATCCAATTAGGAGCACTGGAAAGGAGACTGGCAGGTGTCCATTAGTGAAGCTCTGCATTGGGCAAAAATGGTCAGTCATTGGCTGGGACCACCTAGAAATCCAAGGTAAAACTGAAAGTGCCAGAATTAATATAAGTTCATTTCACTTCTTGCAGGTAAACACGTTCTTTGGGGGCAACCAAACAGCACATGGTTGCCATGCCATCTGAGTCATATCTTCCTTTCTTATTCTTGACTTGTGTCAATTATAACACTGGTTAATAGCAAGTATCTTTCTCTGGCTTTTAAAATCTGATGTGAACACGTCAGGTGCTTTCCTTTCAGCACAAGCTCAGCTATTGGTTTTGGAAATTCTTATCATGTTAAGAAAACATGGACTAATAGTTGAACTAAGAGTAATTATTAAGAAAAACCCAAATAGCTACTCAGCATCCATTATTAGTTTTTTGACATATTATTGTAATTATACTACAGTTCATAGCTGATTGGCTTTTGGTTCTTGCTTTTTTCTCCACTCTTTTTGATCTTGTACTTTTTTCTCCACTCTTTTTGATCTTGTACTTTTTTCCTTGTCTTAGACTTGATGATTAAGCTTAGTCTGACTTTATTCTGATCATTCTCTAAGAATCTCTCTCTGTGTCTCTTTCTGTCTCTGGATCTTTCTCTCTCTTTCTCTTTCTCCCTCTCTCTTCCTCCCTCCCTCCTTTCTTTCCTTCCCTCTTTCTCCTCTTTTCCTTTCTCTCCTCTCCTCCTTTCTTTTTCTCCCTTTCCTTCTCACCTTTTCCATCATCATGTTACTTTTCTGTAACCCACAACACACAGATTCAGTACCTGCTTTTGCAGAAAGGAATTCAGTAGCTGTTGCTTAAAAAAAAATAGAACTCTGTTATATGTGCTTCATTCCTTAAGCATCCTAGAACTTTCCCTAGCTCAAATCCAGTGGCTCTACTCATTAGATTTCAATCAGGTAATGAATTTTGTGGAACTGTACAGTACAAATCCTATTCTAAGTAGTAGGTGCCAATCTATGCAAAGTTGTTTTGAGTTAATCAGCTACAGTATAATCTCTGCAACACAAGAATAGTCTGCTATTAGGAAAAAAGGGCACCCTTCTATCCTTGCTTGCCACCTAGTAACTTTCAGAGTATTTATTCAAAAATCTATACTGGTTCACTGTTCTACAGCTGCCTACTTGGATCTCTCAACATAATATCGTGCAGGAAGAGCACAAAATGCTTTAGAGCTTTTCTATTGTGGACTATTACTACACTCTATTTCTTCTATTAGAGAAAATGGTTAAAAATAATTTGAGGCTTGTGGCATTTATTACTCTATTGTCAGCCTTTGATTTTATGGACAGAAACCATTTATAGGCCAAGTTGTATGATCTTGATATTGATCCCTGGCTTTTAATGGTCCTTTGGAGCCTTTACCGTAATACCAAAAAGAGATCAAAATGGATGGGAAATGGGCTCTTGACACAAAAGATTGCTATCTCAAATAGTACAAATGCCCTACCCTACCTCCTCTATAATTTCCCCAGACCATGAGATACATCTTTTGATAACCCGGGTCCATGCCCTCCTGTCCTAGCCTTCTTGTTTATGCTGATGTCATATTCCTATTATCATTCTGAGAGTGGCCTTAAGGAGCAGCTAAGCTTGTTGAGCAATTACTATCTTGAGGAACAGCTCAATATCAGTTAGACCAGTGCCGGGATTGCTTCTTCTGGCAAATATTCTTCAGCATTTAGATAGCAAATACTCAGCAACTATATAAAAAGATTAACTCATGTCATTATCTAATGGGACATTTTGCAACTAATCCATCCAAATAGTCTCATTAGAATGCAGTCCAACACAAAATTAAATAGCCTACAAATGCTAGCATGGTAGAGTCAAACTGCTTGTTAGACCAGTTTTTAAAAGTCTCATGTCAGCACTTAGTATCAAAATTGGATACTAGCACCAAGACTAGATTCACCAGGGTGATGGGAGGGAACTCGGCCATAGACAGTGCCATTGTTTCACCCATTCAGACTCTTCCTACCGCTTCTGAGTGTTCCTTCCTTAACTCGTTGTGAACATAAATTAGAGAAGGCTGTTTCCTTATAAGCTGCCCAAGGATGAAACTTGTACTTTTTTTTCAGACTGTGTAACTTTGTATTTCAACAGTACTAACCAGAAGCTGTGTGATCTGTGAGGGATTTTGCCTGAAATCTTATCATTGCCTGGCTTCCTCCTTTTCCCTGCCCTGCTTCTTTCTCTCCATTCCCTCTGGGAACACTTCTATTAATAAAACCCTTAAACACAAATCTTTATCTTAGGATGTGCTCTAGGAAAACTTAAACTTAACAGATCAGACAATAATGTTCCACTTTAGAGTCAGGTCTGACTGTGTAAAGTGGGAGACTAAGCTCATAAGTTTACAAGAGGAGTCACATTGTACCAGTGATAGGAAGAGGAGGGTGAGAAGTTGGGAACCAGACTGACCCTGATATCTCTGCTCAAAATCCAAAAGGAGAGGACTGATTTTGGAGAAGGAAATTGACTTTACATTATTGTCTTATTGCAAAATGAGCAGTGCAGAAAAGCATGTAAAAAGCTGTTCCCTATACAGGAACACACATATGCACATGGCCTCTGTCACAGTTTGGGCTGTGCAGAGAGAAGAAACTTTATTGGGAAGTAGTCTGGGAGATAATTCTTGTGAAAAGGAAGCAAATAAAACAGAAATGGTTAAAAAGAGAAGCAAAGCCAGATGGATCCTCAGTGAAGGCCTCTGCTAAACCCAAGGGAAGCTATGAGGCTAGATGATCAGTCTTTCCGAGCTGTATCATGCTGTGTGATAAGGTTAAGCCCTGTGTCAATAAGTTCTGGGATGAAGCCTGTCCTAGAAAAGAAGCCAACCTTGGGCTACTGCAACAATAATCCCTCAGTCACAAATGTATCCAGATATCAAGTTACAAATCCCCTACATTTTTCCTCACAAAATGCTATTGAACTAATAAATAAAATGTAAAAATAAAAATGAATTCTCCCAGAAAATCAGGAGTCATTCTAGCAAAACTGAACAAGGTAAAGTTTCTGGAATCAACTGATGGGAAACTGTCAATAAGGATGTCAGATAGAGATAAGAAACCTGATGCGATACGAAGTGCCAGAGACATATTCCAAGCAAGTCCCAGATTCTGATAGTCAGAATCTTGAGTAAACCCACATCAGAAACATCAGAGGCTAGAGGAAGAGGATGACATAGGTTTTGAGATGGATAATTCATTGCATAGTGAAACAAATGAGCCAGTCCCCACCTACAATGAGAACCCGACTCCAGCCTTTGTAGTGAAGAAAACCAGGAGAACTCAGTGCCAGGGAAATCAAATGAAGAAAATATCCCTAAAAAGTAAATGGGAGGGGAAGGGAGAAGTAGGAGTTACATAGTGCTGAATGCCTCTGGAGAGCAAATAAAAACTAAACTGTTTACCTGAAAGATAAAACAAAAAGGGTTTGGCCAAGGTTACATAGTTTCCTTTTTAAAAAAGCAATGTTACTGAGTTATATTTTACATATCACATACCTACCCATTTTATGTACATGAGTAAATGATTTTAATAGCCTAAGAAAATTATTGCACCTGTCACTATAAATTAAGAACATTTTTCCCAAAAAGATTCTCTATGTCCACCTACAGCTAAACCATCTTCCTACTCTTAGCCTCAGGAAACCATTAATCTACTTTCTTTTCCTATAAATTTCCCCTTTCTGAGATTTCCTTATAAATTGATCATAAGATATGTGGCTTCTCTTGTGCAAGCTTCTTTTACTTAGGATGATGATTCTGAGCCCCATTCACAAAGTGGTTTTTGGCAGTGGTTCCTTCCTCTGTAGTGCTGAATAGTATTTGATGAAATGTCTGCCAGTTGTGTCTATCTGTTCGCTAGTGGATGGCCATTTATTTCCAGTTTCTGACTATTTTGAATGATGCTGGTATGAACAACTACAGATCACAAAGCTTCTAGCTAGTGTTGTTGAAATACAAACCTAGACAGTCTCAAAAAAGTGCAAGTTTCATCCTTGGGCAACTTGTAGTGAAACAGCCTTCTCTAATTTATTTTCACAAAGTTATCTTTCTAGTTTCCAGTCACCAGGCCTTACAGCCCATCTGGCCATGAGTCTTGCTGCACCCAGACTCATCCTGGCAAGCCCACACCATCGAGCCTGCATTCACAACTGGACATGCATAAAACCCCAGGGTGGCTTCCACCTAGACTTTCAAACTAAAATCCCAGAGATGAAAGGAACAGAACTAACATAAGGAAAGTACATAGAACAATACCCAGACCATGTATGTACTCATTATGTGGGTGTTATTATGATTAGTATTCATAAAATTATGGTTTACATTTTATTTTTGAGATTACAGCAAATTCATTTCATTACCCTCAGGCAAGAAAGGTGTTTCTTATTTATAAAGTTATAAGTTAACTATAAATAATTAACTGTAAATCATAGTAAGTATAAAATCTATACATTTCTGACTTGCAGTAGAAAATTTAATAACATGTGGTTTTATTATTGAACATGCAGCATCAAGGCATGAATAGCACATAAACTATTTCTTGCATATCAGAAAGAAGGGCATTATGAAGTAGTATAATTATTTGTGGGTTGTCCTTCTGTATGAACTATTCTTTGATAAATAAAAATACAAATAAAAATGCAAGTCGTTATAGTAGACTGGCAGAGAGTGCAATTGTTCAGCATCCTTCATCTAATTTTGTCCTGGTTCCTCTATATCAACTGTAGAGATTCTCACCTATTCAAACACCAAACTAGAATTATGAGAGGTACTTCATTTTGATTTAGATCAAGAATGCTCCCAAAAGTCTAATGCACTCATAGGCAGGGATTTTGAAGATGACTGGATTATAGAGCCAGTGTAGGTAGGGTCTGGCCAGAAGACAAAGGTCACTCATTGTTTTGTTTGTTTCAGTTTTATTGTTTTGTTTTATTCCCTTTTAAAAAAATAAAAAAGAAATAAAAGACCTGATGTGCGCCTCAAGCTTCTAAAAAGAGAAGAGCAACTCAAGTCCAAAGCCCATACAAGGGAGGAAATTATAAAGATCAGAGCAGAAATTAACACAATTGAGAGTAAGAAAACAATACAAAGAATTAATGAATCAAAAAGTTGGTTCTTTGAAAGAATAAATAAAATTCATAAATGTTTAGCCAACCTTATCAAAGAAAAGGAAAGAAAAGATTCATATTCATGCAATGAGGAATGAAAAGGATGAAATCACTAAAGATCCTGTGGAAATTCAGATCATCAATATCTACTTCAAAATCTTCCACTCAGGTTGGAAAATACAGAAGAATGGACAAACTTCTAGAAACATATGAATTACCAAAGTTGAATCAAGAAGATATAAAAATTCTGAATAAACCAGTATCAATTAATGAAATTGAAAAGACAATTAAAAACTTGCAAACAAATAAAAGCTCAGATCCTGGTGGATTCACAGCTGAATTCTGCAAGAAATTTAGAGAAGATTTAACACCATTGCTCCTTAAACTCTTTAATGAAATCAAAAGGGAAGCAATTCTTCCTAACTCATTCCTGGCAGCAAGCATTACCCTAATACCAGAATCAGACAAAGAACCAACTAAAACAAGAGAGTTACAGGCCAATATCCCAAACGAATATAGATGCAAAAATCCTCAATAAGATACTAGCAAACAGAATGCAGCAAATCATCAAGAAGATTATACACCATGACCAAGTGGGATTCATCCCAGGAATGCAGGAATGGTCCAAAATACATGAATCAATAAACATAATACACCACATCAACAAAGCCAAAGACAAAAGTCACATGATCATCTCAATACATGCAGAGAAAGCTTTTTTGATAATGTCCAACCCTCATTTATGGTAAAAGCTATACAGAAAACCAAAATAGATAGTCTTTACTTCACTCTGATAAAAGCTACCTACAAAAAAAAAATCAGCCAATATCATACTAAAAGGGCAAAAACTGAGAGTGTTCGCTCAAAAATCAGGTGCAAGACAAGGATGTTCACTATCACCGCTCCTATTGTGGTTCTGGAAATGTTAGTGAGAGCAATTAAACAAGGCAGAGAAATAAAAATAATAACGATAGGCAAGGAAGAAGTTATTATTGTTTGCAGATGACATGATACTCTACATAGAAGACCCCAAAAACTCCACTAAAAGACTTCTAGATTTAATAACCAAATTCAATAGCATAGCTCGAAACAATGTCAATACTCAGAAGTCCATAGCATTCCTGTAAACAAACAACAAACTCACTGAGAGAGGAATTAGGGAAATCACACCCTTCACAAAAACACCCCCCCCAAAAAAGGAAATATGTAGAAATCATTCTAAATAAGTAAGAGATCTATACACTGAAAATTACAGTAGTCTGAAAAGGGAGATTGAAGAGAATATCAGAAAATGGAAAAATATCCCTTGCTCATGGATAGGAAGAACCAACATTGTGAAAATGGCCATACTCCTAAAATTATTATACAGATTTAATGCAATTCCAATTAAAACACAATTAACATACCTCACAGAACTAGAGAAAAAAAATCCTAAAATCATTTAGAGCCAGCAGAGACCTAGAATACCAAAAGTAATTCTGGGCAACAGAGGCAAAACAGGAGGTATCGCAATCCCTGACTTGAAATTTTACTACAGAATTACTGATAAAAACAAGATGCTACCAGCAAAAAGCAGACCTAAAGATCTGTGAAACAGAATGGAAGACACAGACGCAACCCCAAAGACACTCAGTCAACTATCTTTGACAAAGGGGCCAAATATTTCACTGAAAGAAAGATAGCCTCTTTCATAAATGGTACAGGACAAAACAGTTTTCAATATGCTGAAGACTAAAACTAGATACATGTCTCTCACCATGAGTTAAACTAAGTCAAAATGGATAAAAAACTAAATATTAAAACATAAACATTAAACCTACTGGAAGAGAAAGTAGGGAGAAATCTTGAATACATATGTGTGGGCAGAGACTTCATGAACAAAACCCAAATTGCACAGGAAATATTTCAAAGATTCAAAAACTGGAATCTCATCTTATTAAAAAGCTTTTGTGCATCAAAAGAAATCATCAACAGAGTGAAAAGACAAACCACAGAATGGGAAAAATTTTTAGTCAATTCTATCTAGAACATATAAAGGACTTCTATCTAGAACATATAAAGAATTGAAAAAAAATCAAATTCCCCAAATTCAAAGACCCAGTCCCAAAATGGGTGTCTGAGATAAATACACACTTCTCAGATGAAGAAATAGAAATGACAAATAAATATATGAAATGTTCAACATCACTAATCATTCGAGAGATGCAGATTAAAGCAATATTCAGATTCCATCTCCTTCCAGAAAGAATGGCTACCATCAAAAAATCAACCAACAACAAATGCTAAAGGAACAAACATTTGGGGAAAAAGAAATACTTTTCCACTGTTGGTGATAGTGCAGACTGGTGCAGTGTGGTTGCACTATGGAAATCAGAATAGATATTTCTCAAAAAGCTAGGGTTTGAGGTCCCATTTGACCCATCGACTCTCCTTCTGGTATCTTCCCAGAAGAACTAAAAACATCATACCACGGTTTATAATAGCTAAATCTTGGAATCAATCTAAATGCCAATCAACTGAGGAATGCATTAAAAAGATATGGTACTTTTCTACAATGGAGTACTATGTCACAAAGAAGGATAAATGTGAGACTTTTATAGGTAAATGGATGTAACTTAAGACCATACTCATAAGTGAAATAAATCAAACTCACATGTGAAAACATCATATTGTCTCCCTGGTGTGAGAAAAGTAAATAAGGTCTAAAATGTACAATAGAAGGGCCAGGGATTTAGCTTAGTAAAGCACAGGTCTGGCAGGCTTGAGGTCCTGAGTTCCTGGTACCCAAAATAAAAACAAAAAAAAATAAAATGTACAATAGATATGGTGAAATGGAAAGAAATTGTTGAAAAGGGAAAAGGAACTAGTATGGAAGAGAGGAGACAGGAAGGAAGGGAAAAGGAAGGAAAAACACAAGTTAGTTATACTATTAGTGTCAATTCATAGAAAAGGAAGGTTTATGTTAATATAGATTGGAGAATTTTTTTATGCCCATATCTTACACTCCTAGTAACTACTTTAAAGATAATAATATACAATATATTATTGTTATTCTTCTTTAATTTTGTTATGAAATTTTGTTTTATCTTTTTTCCATAAAATAAAAAAAGAAACACTTTCTCTAAAATGGTTTACTCCAACCCAAAGGTGGATCCAGCCTTTGTTCTCCAATTCTGCAGCTCCACACATACCTCCATTATATTTAACATTGTCTAGTGCAATGATCTCCTTGAGGAAAGTTTCAGGGTAAGATGGTCCCAACCTGAAATCTGCCTCTATCACTGACTAGTTATGTGACCTTAAGTGTGCCCCTTGGGAGCCTCAGAGTCTGAGTTTCCTAATCTGAAAAACAGGTTCAGAAAATTAAATGAACTGATGCATGAGAAAAGCACAATACCTGGCTAATCATAAAATTTTACAAATCGAAATTCTTATTGTGCTTAGTGGCTTTCCTTGGTAAAGTTATTCCAGTTTACCAAGCAGATATCTGGGCCTGCTACCAAGAAGCAACTCCTCAAGTACACATTGGTTTTTTGGATCCAGGAACAAAGAAGGTACTGCTTGGTTAAATGAGAGGACTGACTACTCTTTTGCTAAGAACAAAAGGGTGGTGTGCAAAGGCTGCAGATTATTCACTGTTTCTCCAGCCTCCCACACTCATCTTTCCATGCCACCTCACATATGCATGCTGTCACCCAGTCTGTGGGCATCCGGGCAGGTTCACCAAATGCTGGGTGGGAGGCAGGCAGGTGGCACCACCACACATGGCCAAGGCTAAGCCACATTCAGGGAAGTTTTCTGTATTGAGAAACTTCTCAGAGAAATAATTTCAGGGTTTTGTTTTTCTTTTCATTCTGGAAAAGAGAAGAAGACATATAGATCAGAAGTATGTTTGGGGGAGAGAGAAACCATCTCACTTCTTAAAGTTGAAAAGAACAAAGGAGTCTAAGACAAAAATATTCCACTCCCAGCTAAGAAATAAAAATAGAGGACCATTAGGCCCAAGGCTATTACCTGTGTCTCTCTCTAGCTACTTATGGGCATGGGTGGGAGGGAGCCCAGAAGCAGCCAATAGATCTCATGCCCCCACAGACAGGCCCTTCTGCTGCCACTCCCCCTCACCCCATTTTTAGTCACAGTTGCCTTCTTCTGACAGTGGCTTTATAATGTGACAAAAGACACCCACACAAGCTATTTCAGCATCATATACTTGTTTATTCATTCCAAATGATTAAAAAAAAGGAAGCAATCCAAACATTTTCCTGCCAATACACATTCTTAGCAAACAGTTCTAATAAGGTAAAGCAAACCCCACAATGTACCAAACTTATGTTTTCTTCTGCCAGCCAGTGGTTTAGCTCAAATATAAAACCATATTCCCTCCCTTAGTGTGATGTTTTGTGCTCTCATGGGGAGTATCAGGGTAATATCAAATATTATCACTAAATATATACATATGTACTGAGCCAGGAACATAGACAGATATTTGCTTATGGGTAATGAGTACCATTTTCTCCTGTTTTCTGACAGGCTGAGACTAAAAACAAGCCAACATTGAAACATCCAATCGACTCATCTCAATAAAACTGCAACTGAGAGTCCAAACACTTTAGAGGTCAGGACACTGACTCTTTTCCTCTTTCTACTGTTCTTTTGTTGAGACAATGTTCATATTCTTCCTTTAAACCACTAAACAATATATTACCTAAAATACACACTGCACACTACCATAAAATTACACACACACACACACACCTAGGAAAAATCAGTTCATTTATTAACTTGACCAAAACTACAAGGTAAAGAAGAGGCTTTGATTATGCTTCTTAATCTTGCATCTTTCTGGAAATAGGGCATTAGAGAACCACAGAAGGTTGGAGCTAAAAGTTTCTTCAATATCAAGTCAAACTCCTCTTTTCATCTTTGAAAAAAGAGGATGCACATTGGAGAAGAGCTGTAATGTATAGTTCTGCATGCTAAGAAACAAGTCCTGGGAGGCAGGGGCTTAGGAAGTGTTGGAGAGATACCAGCTGGCTGCTTTATCTGAGAGAAAGTTCCTCAGAACCATCAATCTGGAAAGTTCCATACTTTGGGCCTGTTCAATACACAGCAAGTAGCAGCAGCAATAATACTAGAAGGGGTCAGTGAGTGAAGGACATTGGGTGGGCGTTGCAGGCAGAGCTCTGTAAACCTGGGAGTGGATACCTCCACCTCACAAGTGCAGTCACAAAGGACATGCATTGCCGCAGCTTTCTCCCATTCTTCTTCCTTTGGCTACATTTTTCTTCTTTTTTCTCCTCTTGGGTACTCCCCATGTACCCAAACTATTTGGTGTAACTGACTTTACAGCCTCATTGCAACAAGGGTAAAGATTTTATCGTTGAATACATATATCCCCACAATGGTGGAATACAATCATGATTGTTCCCCCTCAGCACATGGTTAGTTGTCTGTTTTGGTTTCTGTATCTTCTACCCACACACTTTTTTTGTTTTAATTTCAGGAAAAACTAATGAGTTTCCAGAAGCCCTGTGAATGCTTTGGGCTGAATGTGATTTAAAACCAGCAATAAGAAAAAGAAGACAGGAAGGTAGCTGGTTAATTGACCTTTATTGTGCCTTCTGGTTCATTTAGAAATGGAAATTAAATTAACATGATAATTCAGTCCTACTGTGTTAAGACTGCTATAAACCCATTAAATTTTATGGCCATTGATTTAGCATTTTTTTCTATTAACTGGGTTTAATCTTCAAGATTGTCATGCAGGTTCTGAAAAGTGGTTCATTCACCCTGATTCCTCCAAGTTACTAATGTGTAGCCCTCTTTTAATAGTATTCACTTAATTACTCAAGCACAGAGGGTCCAACTGTCCTCAAATGCCTGGATTCATTTGGAAACTAAGGCCATTGAAAGTCCCTGTCAGAAACCAGGAGAGTTCCACATAGAAGTCAGTGAAATTTCCTGGTGCAATGTCCAGTTTCCTAAAGACTGTACACACGCAAAATTAACCTGATGAAAGATAATACTGTACTTTGCATTTTTGCTTCTAAGACAGAGAGAACTATGGGAAGACTTTATGTTGATATTTCTATTTTTAAAATCTCTTGGTATCATGAAAATCTTTTAAAATGAAACCATTCCTTGTATTTTAGATTCTCAAATGTCTCTTTATCTGGTAATTTGAAATTATGATTTTTATTTGAAATTATGACTCTTTAAACTATTAAATGATATCAATTTTCAGCTGAAGACAAAAGCTATCTTTTAGATTATTCATTAGCAGACATAGGTCTTAATTAATACTATTTAATATAACAACGTGTGTACATTTAGTTTACTGATTCGGATACTGAAGTTTTATTTAGAAATCTTTTGACACCTGAGGTCTGAAAGAACCTCTAAAAGATTATCTCTTTGAACTTCCTAATATTTCTGAAGAGTAAAATATGACAATTTTATTTTTTCTCTTTTACCACTAGGAAAAACTTTAGTGACGGGCAACAGACCCATAACTAGAATCTTAAGATTGTCAACAATCCTAGACTTTGAAACCTGGTTTATAAACTCAGGCAAATAATAAATAATAAATAATCACTCCTTTTGGATTAAATTATTTTTTGTTATATTTAATGGTATGTCCAATTAAAATAGCTCCATTTTTTAAAAATGCTACATCATGGCCAATCTGTTCACATTACTTTCTAAATGACTTTTCATTTTTATAGCAAGCTTTTTTTGGTTTTATTTAACAATTGGCAATCATAATTAGAGACCCTTAGAGCACCTGAAGGTGTTGCCATTGGAAAATAACACATAAATACTTCATTTCCTTCTGGGCAAATAAACCAGTGTCATCATTTTCCAAGAACCATTACCTTAGAAAACATTTCTATTTCAAGTAGAAACAGTTATATATGTTTCCTAGTTTAATGAACACCTGGATATGGTACTTAACAGAAAACATTGGCCTACTAGAGGAGATATATAGGAGATTATTTCCTTAAAGGGATGCAAAATATAGGATTGCTGAAGAGTAGTAATCCAAGAGAGAAGGGTTCCAAGCACTTGCTCATAAATATTGTGGGAAGAACCACATCTAAAATATCTTTTGCAGTTTCTAGTAGTTATTAGAACACATTGCATGTTGAAGGTGTTCAATATCTAAAAATATTCATCGCCAACACTGCAGCCATCATTTGGCACTGACTATGCATTTGACACTGTTCTATGGATTTTATATACATTAACTCACATAGTCCACCCATGAAGAAGCTACATTTAGCCTCCTCGTTTTACAGATAAGGAAACAGAAATCCAAAGAGTTAAGTAACTAGGCAGGGGATATAACTCAGAGGCACAGTGCCTGCCTGATGAGCGTGGGGTCTTGAGTTCAGTCCTGGCACCAAAAAAAAGTAACTGGTCAGGAATTTAGACCCAAGCCCTGTGGCTATGCCTCCTGTGTGGAATGATTCCTAAACTCTTAGGTCTGCCAGTTATTGTATTTTCAGCCTGGCATTATTTACCCCCTACTCACTTGGCTGGGTAACTTCGATGGTTTTCTCACTTATTCCTTTCCTGCATGTCTCACCATCCCCAGCATCGATATCCAGCCCATTTTAAGTTCTAGAATCCTGACCAATTTTTACCCCAATCATGAAATCTGATACCTTTCCTGAAGAGAACTTATAAACTGCTTAATTATATTAGTACTTCAAACTTTGAAGGCACTGAGCACTGTCATGCCAATGGGAGTCAGAGTGGGAGTGAGGAAAAGATAATGAGAGGGAAATAATAACGTCCAGGGAGCGTTCTGGCATTCTGTTCCTCTTGTTTTCATGGCTTTGATGTGACTGTTAATCATGATCGTCAACTTGGCTGAATTAATAAACACCTGTGGGATGTTTGGCACATAGGCTAGTCAACTATGAGGGGAAGGCCCACCCTGGTTGTGAGTGGTACCAATCAATAGGCTTTCAACACAAATGGGATGAAAAGGAAAGAAGGAAGACATCAGCCTGAATTTAAATAGTTCCAATTTGTTTGAGAAAGTGTGTCTTTTGTTACTGGTGCTGCCTTACGACAAAAGACTCCAGGTTTTTCAGGCTTTTAACACAGACTCATATCAATAACTTTCCAGAGAATTTGAAAGCCTTCAGTTTTGTCTAGTGCTTAATCCTTGATCTCTCTTGCTCTTAGACTTAGCAGCTACTTAATTCTCTGGCTCTCAAGTGAGTAACGTTTAAAACTGATTTGTGAGGGGGAGTTTAGAAATTTTTGAGATTTTGGTTGTAGGAACCCTAAAATGTTACAAGTACAGTTTCATAATGCATGATACTGACCGGAGCTCAGAAGACCAGAATAGTAATAGAAATGGGACAATAAAGGCCAGGCTTATGAGATTTCAGGTAGAAGTGAAGACTCCATTAAGAAATGAACTAAAGCCATGCATATTATATACTAGCAAAGAACTTACCTGCATTTTACCTATGTCCTAAGACTTTATATGAGATTAAATTTAAAAGTAGTAGACAAAGTAATCTGGTGAAGGAGATTTCAAAAAACTCAGACTTCAGGTGGTGGCATACATATTACTTAGGATTCTCTAAAGTAACAGAATAAATGTCAAATATATGTATGATTACACAAAAGATTATTACATAGGCTTACAGAATCAGAGGCAGAAGAGATCCAGTGGCTGTCTGTGGGGCAGAGGCAGATGGACACAAAATGGCCATCTCTGCATTGGAAAGGCAGAGAATCCAGAAGCTGTTGAAGGCTGAAGTGCTGGAAGCTCACTGTAGAGTCACCAGTGTAAGTATGTGCAGGCAGGCCAACAACTTTGCCCTGGAAGGCTGAAGAATCTGTGCTAGACAGCTGAAGGAACTAGAGAACAGAGTCCACAGGCGGTGGTTAAAAACTGGAATTCTTCCATAAAACAGAAAATACTTCCTTCTTCTTTCCCTTTTTATTCAGCCCAATTTATAAACCAACTGGTCTATCTACTCATATTTGGGGTAGGTCTTCCTCAGGTTGTTGGCCTACATGTCAATCATCCACAGACATATCCCAAATTTACTAATCTGCTAAGTGGTTCTTACTCAAGTCAAGTTGACACACCACGATTAACAACAGCACATGGCTACTACTGGCTGATTTTAGTCAGATCTACAGTGAGAATTAGGAGCAAAAAGCCAAGTTGAGGATTTGAAAATTTTGAAGATTAGCCAGAAAAGAAGCATATGTAAAACTGGAATCAAGGAGAGTGCAGTTGCTAAAGAGATTAGTACCATGTAAAGGAAGCCAAGTATTTTGTACAGGTACAACAGGAAAGATGCCTTGAGAACATCTCAAAAATCAAGCCAGATTCCACCCATTACAGCTTTAAAAACATAAAGGGGTGAATTTATTTGAAATATTTTGCTTTGAGAAAAAATTGAGCCCCAAGTGGCCCTCTTTACTTACAGTAGCCTAGAGAAACATATCTTTGACTTCAGCTACCTAGATATTTAGAGGACACACCTGCCATAGCCCAAAGGAGGTCAGCTACTCCTTGAGCTGGTGACAGATTTTGATGGCATCCAGGTGATGCTGGTGTTACAAGCATGCAGAATACAAGGGTTGTGGAGCCATGGAGATTTCCACATAGATTTCAAAGGAAGGTCAGAGAGACTCCATGCAGTCATGGAGGTGGAATTCTAGAGTTTGTAAATGACTCATAGTCCGATGCTGGGATTATGGGAGTGAGTGCTACACCCAAGTGGGTGTGGTCTATATATAACATAAGGGCTAGAAATAGTCTTCTTTCTATACATTTCCCCTTGTTGCTTGTGCTATTTTCTGCTGCCATGAATTGTTGCCCTCTGCCATGTGCCACTTTGCCTTGGAGCCAACTAATTATGGACTGAAACCTCCACAAACTGTGAGCTAAATAAACCTTTCTTTCATTTTGCACATCAGGTATTTTGTCTCAGCAACAAGAGAAAAGTAAACAAGATAAATGGGAATGTTTTTCATTTGGTTTCATATACTGAAAATATTTAATCTTTTTTTTTTTTTTTTGTACTGAGGATCCAACTCACGATCTTGCACTTGCCAGGCAGGCACTTATACCACTGAACTAAACCCACAGTCCCCTTTCATATATTTTGGGGGGTTTTTTGTTGTTGTTTTTTTACTTCATTTTGTTTTTCTGATTTTTATAGAGGCTCTTAGCTGAGAATTAGCCTTGAGTCTCAAGAAGAAACATTGGATTTAGATTTCTGCACAAAGCTAAAATTGTTAAGACTTTGGCAACTCTTAGAGATGGACTAAACATGTTTTTTTTATAATGAGATGACAACTAAAATTTAGAGAACAAAGAAGAGAATGTTGTAGTTTAGATCTAAATTGTCTCTCCAAAGTCCCATATGTTCAGAGATATAGCTTTCTGAAGGCAATTAGATCAGGAACACTGTACAACCTTCATCAGTGAATTAATCGATTGATGACTTTACTGCTGACTGTGCTGTTACTAAATAAAACCTGGTTGGAAGACACAGCTTACTGAGGATGTGTCTGTGGGAAGTGTATCTCTTTCTCTGGCTGTTCCTGCTTTCTCCGCTTCCTGGTTGCCCTGGGTCCAGCAGCTTTCCTCGGTCATGTCCTTCTGCTACACTGTGTCTGCCTTGGAGCCAGCCTAACATGGACTGAACTCATTGAAACTGTGAGCCTAGTTCTAGTTGTCAGGTATTTTCCTTTGGCAATAGGAAAGTGACTAATACATTTGGTTTATAGGATTTGCTAAACTAATTTTTTATTTCCTTCTCAAGCGCTGCCCCTGCTGTGGGAGGAGCTACAAAAATAGAACTGGTAAGTCATTCTCCTTTTCTTTATTGTACCTCAGGTTACCTCTGTCATAACTCTTATCATAACCCCTTCTATAGCACCTTATTACTTATACATCAGTCTCCTTTAGATTCCAAAAAAATTTACAGTGGAATTTTTTATTTAAAAAAAAATGAAGAAGAAGGGAGAAAATAAAGAAAGGAGACTGGGAGCTACCAGAAGATTTCCTAGGCCTATTTCTATTTCTGACATGGTCTTTTACATATATTCCTTTGTTGTAGTCAGGAGTTTGAAAGGAGAACAATTACATAAAGGACACATAATTTATAGTATTATTTACAATGGTCACCCAGGGAGTCAAATACAAACAAAGTGCAGGAAATCTGTCCACACACTAAAGACCTACAGAATCCATCTGAAGGTCTGGATCCCATGGCAATATCCTGCATGAGTTCAGCTAAGACCTAGAGCCCATGACAATGCCCTACCACAAGTCCAGCTGGAGGCCTAGATCTCACAACAATGACTCATGCAAGTCTGTTTCATGGACCTGCACTGGGAAGGCCCTAAAGTGAGCAGTGGAAGCTAGAAAGTCTATGCCAGAAGGGAGAAGGGTTTATGCCAGTAGGTTGAAAGTCCTGCACTGGAGCCAAGAAGTGGTGCTCAAAGAACCAGGGCTCCCCTGAAAAGTGCCACAGCCATCCTCAGAGACAAGGAGGTCCTAAGATCCTCTGACAATGAGAACAGCTAAATTCATATCAGGAAGCCAGCCTGACAAGCTTCTCCTAGAGATTGAATAGCACACATCTTCCCCGCTGGAGCCAGGAAGCAATGTTCAGTGTAAGGACCAGAGCTCTCCCAAAGTGAACTAGAACCATTCTCAATGACATAGTCCCAAGTTCCTCTGATGATAACAACTAAGTTCATATCAGGGAAGCCAGCATGACAACGTCCTCCAAGAGAACCAACAGCTTCAAAAGAACCAACAGCTCCAAACAACAACAACAACAAAACTCTTCCCTATCCAGGTCTCATTTTATGCTGGCAACAGTCCTCAGGTGGGCCATCTACACTTAGAACCATGCTGATTCAATTTAGCTGGTGTTTAAATTGACCAGCAGTTTTTAATCCACCACACCCTCCTAATAATTCATCCTCTTTTTCCCAATAACAGAATAATTTCCAAAGAATGTTTTACTTGTGCATAAGCAGAATTATAGATATTTTTACTCAGATCTCTGCAACAAAATACTTGTTTTCTTATATTACCACACAGTTAAAGTGAGTATTCAGATAGAATATATACTTATTCAGAAAGATACATAATTAGATTACATGTATTCAGAAAGAAACTCTTGTGTGTATATATTCTATAGCAATCGACTATCACTGATAATTCTTGGATCAAACATGTTGTCTTTGAGTATAGAACACAGAAGCAGACATTCCAAGAGCTGAGCCAAACTGAGCACACTAGTTCTTATATCATAATTACTGAAGCAAGGAGAAAATACAATAAAAACATAACCAAGAAGTAGAGTCAAAATTGGAAGCCAGCAAATAAATTGGGTACATCATTCTAGGCAAAGTCATGAGTAAATGATAGAGAGAAGGCAAGGTTAGTGACACAAGAAATGAAGAGGAGGTAATGAAATGATTTAGTACACATGCATGCATTTTCTCTTTCTCTGAAAGGACCTAGAAGTTGTAATACCCCAGCATCAATGAGCACATCCAGCACCTAGATTTTAATTTCTGAATCCATTTTCCAATAAAAGAAATAAGAATCTTTGAAGAAATGGCTAAGTCCAGAACTGCATCAGAGCATATGCAAGATAAGAATGGCTTAGAGAACAGAAAGTAGTCTTCAGAAGGCAAATGGGTAAGAGCATGCCAAAGAGACCTGCCAAAGTAGACAATGAAAAGAATTCACAGTTGCTAAAGCTGACAATGTGAGAAGCTAAATAAGTAATTTCACACCAAGTTATAACCCACAGTACAAGACAAATGTCCTTATTTCTATACTAACATAAACAAATGATTGAATAAATAAATAAATAGGATAAAGATAAATGTCTTATGTTGGAGAATTCCTAGTAATCCAAATACATAACCCACCCCGCAGGAGGGAAAGTTTAAAGCTTAAGCCTCTTCTGTAAGCTGCATTTAATAACTTGTTTACAAAGAGCAAAAAATAGTGAAAACTTGACAGTGGAGAGATCTGACAAATATTGCTGCACTCAGGTGATCAAGGTCAACATTAGGACGGAAAAATTATGTTGATTGTATGTGCCCTTGATATGAGGTGATGAGACAGGCACTGTACCTCTGAAGTCTTCCCAAAAACTAACCTCAGTCTCATTATAAGGCAAACATCAGGCAACCCAAATTGAGGAGCATAATACAGAATATTCGCCCAACATTTCTCAAATCTGTCAAGGTCATCAAAATGAAGGAAATCCTGAGAAACTATCACACAGAAGGAAGAAAAGAAGACATGATAATTAAATACAATGTGTGAATTTGAATAGGATCCCAGAACAGAAAAAAAAAGACATTATGGAAAAAATTAGTGAAATCCAATAAACTACCAGGTTTGATTAGTAACATACTAATATTTATTCATCAGTTGTGACAAATGTAACATAGTAATGTTAAGATGTCAACAATAGAAAAAAGTTGGTGGGGGCTATTTAAGGACTCTATACTCTCTATGCAACTTACCTATAAATCAAAAATTATTCTTGAATTAAAAAGTTATTTTTTTCAAAAGCAATAAAAAGGAAGCAGTAAGGAGCAATGTTCAGGCGCAGAGTTAACAGCTGGGGTCAGCATCTAAGTACCTGAAAATCGACCATTTGCTAGTTATCTATATTATGTCAGTCTTGGTACATCTCAGTGGGCCTGGAAAAGATACATGAAGGTGTTCAATTGTCCTGGATACATGGCAGGCCTTTAAAAATACATCTTGGTTGATGGTATTGCAAAGTCAACAACAGTATATAGAATCTTTTTCTACTTTTTTACTTCCTGTATCACTTCCTTTCTCAAATTATCCCAAAGTTTTTAGTTAACAACTCCTACTCTGCACAGTGCTTGTGCAAAGTGACCCAAGCTGATTAAAGTGCCCCAAACTGAAAAGTGCCCCATCACCCAAACTGACCAATCAGAATGCCCCACCACCGGCATAGTTATGGGTCTAAGATTGAGTGTGGAATTCCAACAGAGCCAAGCATAGTCATTTGGATGAATTGGTACAACTATTCACTATCTTTCTGATCCTGAGGTAAGCTAGACTGTATAAGATTAGAGCTATCAAAATTATCTTTTGCAGTCACACGGAGAGCCCTTGCTGGAAATTAACACCTCAAAGAAGAAAAAAAAAATAGAGATAGAGACAGATTTCTAAGTCATCATCTGTGACCTAGATCTAATATGCCCATAGTTTGCACCATCCTTAGATGCTTAGTTATTTCATTGGAGAGATTCCTGTTTTTCCTAGAGTGAACTTGAGTTGTCTTTGTTACAACAAAAGATCCTAATTAATAAAAATTAGGTCCAGATTGAATATAAACACAACTGATAAATCATTTTTTAATTAATTTCAGTCATTTGTATATTAAAGTACCAAAAATGATGGGTTAACATCTTCCAAATACAATGCTAGATCCTGGAATGAAACTATTTCTCCTATAAGAATCCATTTTTCCCTGAAGGTACTTATAACCTACAGGAGAGACAGAAAAGCAAATGAGCAAAATCTACACTACAGTGGAATAAAGACCCCAGTGTGTATACTACTGGGCGCAAAGCCACTCCCAAGATGGGCACTCAATATAAACTGGTGTGACATCCTGAGGAAGAGACATTTGAACTGAGTTTAGAAAGAGTTATGGTAGCAAAATAAGGTGAGTCTGCAGTGAGCAGAAGCTGATCCCAAGCAGCAGGAATAGCTTGTGAAGCTCAGCTGGAGAGTGCAAGGAAACCTAATTTTTTCAAGGAACTGAAAATAATTCAACAAATTGGTCCATGGGAAGAAAGAAGAAAATGGTAAGAGCTGAAGCTAGAAAAAATAGTTCATGACTTCAAGTTGTAGACCTCAAGGGCTACAGATAACAATTATGTTCTGATAATTATGTATACTAGTGTGAATGAATGATGCACATATGTTAATGTCTGACATTCACACATATCTTATTACAGCTTACTCAGACACATGTTCTTTTGTCAGTCAGCTCAAATTCAAGCTGATTGCCCAAGACTCACTGAGGTATCACAGCAATCATAGCAGAAAAAGTATTGCTGCATAATTCGAGTTGATGTTCCTTCCTGCACATTTGATCAGCATAAATCAATTACTGTATTAGCACATACATCAAATTTTAGTGAAAATTTTGTTTTGATTGAATAAGATGAGTATCCATCATTTTCTTTTCTCTATTGGAAAGTGCTCTTTAACCTACCAACAGCTCATTTACTACATAAGGCTACAGATAGCACATTACCTCCAGTTCAAGAAATTCATTGAGAATTTACTTACAAGAATTGAGGTATCTGAGGATCAAGTTTTAGAAACGTAGATTTGGTTCAATCCGGCAAATATCCATTAAGTTTCTACCCTGTGAGAACCACTGTCTGAGCCTCTTAGGGGACAAGCTGAATTCCCCAAGCAAAAACAAATTTTCTCAGTCATGCACTGAAGGGGCCTTTGCATATCAAAGTTGGAAGAAATAAAGGGCTAAAATTGTTTCAAATGTTGTAGGCAGTAAGCTTCTGTCTGTGTTAATTACACTCTATGTTTGATGCTTCTCATTCAGTCAACAGTTAACACATTGTAGCCTTTCTGTGACTGACTAAATATCAAATTGCTATGTACAGCTTTTTGGATTTCTGAGTTCACTGAATTTATATCATTTCCAAACTTGATAATCTAATAATATGGTTATTTTTATAACCCTAAATCCTTTAATAAATAACCAGTTAATGAATTATTCAATATAAATACACGCTCAAGGGGAAGGACTTAAAAGTTAAATGCACTTAATAGATACAGATATTTAGTACTGGCAAAAAATAAAATAAAATAAAATAAAATAAAATAAGATAAAATAAGTTAACAGACCTGAGGATCAATGGAATGGACTAGAAGATGTAGAAACAACTCCAGACACACTCAGCCACCTTACCTTTGACAAAAGAGGCAAACACCTTCACTGGAAGAAAGCCTCTTTAATAAATGGTGCTGGAAAAACTGTCTTTTCACTTGCTGTAGATCGATAGTAGATCCATGTCTATTACTATGCACTAAACTAAAATCAGAGATCCAAATACTAAAACAGAAACATTAAATCTGCTGGAAGATAGAAAAGGCAGAACTCTTGAAGATACTGGTGAAAAGACTTTATGAACCAAGCCTTGATTGCACAGGAACTATCACAAAGAATCAACAATTGAGATCTCATGTTATTAAAAGGCTTTTGCACAGGAAAAAAAAAAACACCAACAGAGAGAAGAGACAACTCACAGTGGAGGAAAGAAAAGGTTCCAGCTCTTCTTCAGACAAAGGACTAATATCTAGAGTATGTAAAGAACTCAAAAAAATCAGACCTTCCAACTTTAAAGACCCAATCCAAAAATGGGCATCTGAAGTGAATACACACTTCTCAGATGATGTAGTAGAAATGGAAAATAAATATGTGAAAAAATATTCACCATTGCTTATTTGAGAGATGCAAATGAAAATAATGCTGAGATTCCATCTCACCCCAGAATAATGTCTATTATTAAGAAATCAATAACAAATCAGGAAATCAACCAATAACAAATGCTGGTGGAGCTGTGGGGGGAAAAGACTCTTCTCCATTGTTGGAGTGTAGACTGGTACAACCACTGTAGAAATCTGTGTGGAAATTCCTCAAAAAACTAAAATCAGAGATCCATTTGACCTAGCTGTTCCCTTGTTGGTGTCTTCCTGAAAAAATTAAAAGCAGCATATCACAGCGTTACATGCACAAACCATGTTTATAATGGCATAGTTTGCTATAGTTAAATCTTGGAAACAGTCCGAATGCCCATCAACTGATCAATGGATAAAGAAGATGTGGGGTTTTTTTAATATAATGGAGTGCTACTCAACCATAAAGAAGGATAAGCGTGAGATATTTCTAGGTAAATGGATGACCTTGAAACTACACTCTTACGCAAAATAAACTGGACCCACATGCATAAATATGGCATGGTTTCTCTGATGTGAGAAACTGAAAGCACAAATAAGGACCAAAATGTATAACAGATATTGGGAACTAGAAAGAAAATGTTCAAATGAAAAGAGGAAAGAAGGAGAGGGGAGAAAAAGAAGAATAGAAGGAAAAAATGGAAACAGAGCTTTTCAAATAAGAAGGGGAAGAGCCACTGAATGGAGGGGAAGGAAATGGGAAGAAAAGCAAAAGCAAGGTACAGGTACGAATCCACATGATGAATGTCACCACCATGCCTATTAAAATGTACCAATAAATTTTTTTAAAAAAGAAATACAGATGTTTAAAAAAATCCCTCTCACTAAATTTAAAAAAGTAGATTACTTATTAGAGAGAAAATCTGAGCAGGGCATGGTGGCACACACCTGCAATTCTGTCGCTTTTTGAGAAGACTGAAGCAGTAGGATCACAAGGCTGAGCCCACGTTTTAGTGCCATCTACTTACACATAATAATACACAGATATCACCAAAAACATTAATGGAGTGTAGGTAGAATAGATGAATATAAATGCTTTTTATGTATTGCATATTTAGGGAGCGAGTTATTAAAAGTAATTCAAGTTAAAGACCATAATGAATAGAAAAAAATATGTTATGATCTTACCTTTAATGTTCACTATTCAATTCCTAAAATGTATACTGAAATAGTTATTTTAGAAGGAAAGAGAGAAGTGAGCACCCACCAGGCTGCTTATATTAATGGGCTGTTGGAATCAGCTCGTCCTGATTTAAAAGAGCCAATTTTGTGCATTTTTCTCAGTTCTGTGAGAAGTTACTTATCGTGAGTAACTTGAAATTGTTCATGCTGAGTAGTTACACAACAGAAATTTGCAAAGTTATAATCAAAGCTTTCCTATTTAAATAGGATAATTTGTCGGAGATTTAACTCAGTGGCATAAGCGCCTTCCTGGCAAGCGGGAGGTTGTGAGTTCGAAACCCAGAACCAAAAAAAATGATAACTTCCTTGTAAACATTTACCAAAATATCAGTGCATATATAAATACATAAACACATATGTATATAAACATATGTGTATATATGTATAATGCATTTAGTAGAGTGCACTATACATGCACTATATATTTTAGTATAGTGCATGGTATATAATCCATATATGCATATATGCATGTGTATAAATATATACAAAATATTATAGATTATGTTACATATACATGTATAACATGTAATATAGATAAATAATTATGTAATGTATAATATATAATTAAAGTATATGTATAAATATCTATGTATAAAAATATATGCATATTATGCACAGATAAAGTATATTCAGGAATAAAGGCCTAAGAAAAAATAATGTACAAATTGTTGTATTTTTGTACTCTTACATTGGATATTAGGCAGCCTTTTTCTTTAGTAGATATAAATTGATAGAGGAAAAATATTTGAAAGGTATTGTAGATAATGAAAAAAGAAAATATTAAAACTAAAAAAATTCTTATAAGAGAAATAATAAAATTGGAATGGGAAGACATACTAGCTAATTAATATTGTTCACTTTCTGCCATTATAACAAATACCTGAAACATCAACTTGTAAAGAAGACAAAAAGTTTATTTTGGCTGACTGCTTTGGAGGTTTCAACCCAAGGTCAACTGATAGACCCCATTGTTTAGGCCTCTAGTAGCACACAATGGAAGGGACCGTGTCACAGAGCAAAATCACTCACCTCATGGCCAACACAGTGAAAAGAGGGTGGAGGTGGGGGCCAAGGTCCTACTATCCCCTTTAAGAGCACTCCCCCAATTACCTAAAGACCTTCCACCAGGCCCTACCCTTTGAACATTCTACCACATCCAAAAGAACCAAACTGTGTATGAAGACTTTAACACACAAGCCTTTCAGAGACATTTAAGATCCAACCACAGCAAATGTAGAATTCCAGTAGCATTACTAAAAAGAAAAAAATTCTTCAGCATTTCAAAAACTTGTTAAAACCAGGAAGGAAATTTAGTCTACAACAAATCCAACTTCCCATTTCACCAGAAGAAGATGGATCCACAGAAAATTTAACTGGCTTACTTATAAGTACAAAACCAGGCAAGCAATAGAGCCAGAACTAGACTCAGATTCTACTCATTTCTGTGGTGCCTCAACAAAATAAAATTGCCAAAGCAAAAGGACCAATTTTTCCAGCAACTATTCCTCATCATCACAGCAAAATACCAGTTGCTTTAAAACCTTTTGAAGGAGCAAAAATATATTACAGTTGTTTCTTAGGGCATCACCATACATTCTTTCAAGTTTTAACTAGAATCACTACCATCTTCTAGATGAAAAGATTAGAGCATAAAATTTGAAATGTTGAGATGATTAAAATATTTTCTTTTATAAAATTTGTTCACTTTGAAACATCATTTTTCTGTGCTTTGTGGGTTTTGTTTTGCTGTATTTATAGTGTATGTTACAGATCAATAAATCCAAATTTTGCAAGAAAAAAAGATAATTTCTTCTGTAATGACACATTTTAACAGTTTTCCCCATCATTTTGTGTAACCTTAGAAACATGATTTTCCTCTCCTATGAGTATTACACTATTTTTAATCCTTAAGGAGATTAGAAGCTGCCCAGTACTATTGTAAGGTATCAATTTGTCCAGATACTAATAAAATGATCAGCTAAATTTATGACTAATATATACATTGCTTAATATGACCTAAAGTACTCTACTTAACAGGAGTGTTTGTACATGGACAGTATACATTCCACAAACTGCTAGATGACAAAAACTTCATTCTGGGGAAGAGAAAACACCTGATTTCTATTTCCCTTTATTGGGCATCTCAGTGGCACTCTATCTTTTCCACACTAAAAATTTACTGTGGCTGCAGTGCAAAAAATAATCAGATGTTAGAACTGGACAAACACGTTCAAATCTTAAATACGGCATTTCCTAATTATGTCACCTTGGAAAAGTTGCTTCACCATTTTGAACCTCAATTTCTTTTTCTGTGAAGTGGAAGAGTACCTAGAATTAATTTGATTTCTTTATAATTAAAGAGACAACATTTCAAATGTATTTAATATAATATCTTGTGCATAACAGACATTCAGGGAAAATTGTTTCCTTTTCTTTCCTTCCCTGTCCACTGACTAATGTGTTGCAGGTATTTAAATTAATAAATCATAATCCCTTCACTGTAGTTGTTTACAATTCAGCAAGAGAAAAGATTTCTAAATGACTAATTTTCACATAGTATGACTTGATGAAACAATTAGAATCTCATCAGGAAACAGATGGTGCCTCAAATTGGATATTTTGAGGAGGATCTAATAAAAGGACTATTTACAAAGGTGTGGGATAGTGAGGAAAGCCACAGGAGATAATGCAATGTCCCAGAGCAAAAAGCAGTGGCACAGATGGGTGTGATGGGGAAGGAGATGAGCAGATAAAGTTACCAGCAAGGTCAGGAGGAGACAGTGGCGAGCTGACGTCGGTGTGCCAGCTGGAGAGCGTGTACTCTGCATCTTCTCTCCACTCCACCTTTTGATCATATGGGTAGCTTCAAATTGGCTGTGGCAGGAGGATTCGTAACAGTCAAAACCAAGGGTCTCCAAACTTCAAGCAGTTATTAACCAACCATTTTCAGTACAACAGTAGGTATAATCTTTGTTGAAGAACCAGACTAGGAACATACAGGAGGGAAATAAGGGGACTAAATTTCCCAAATTTACTCTGCTTAATCCCTCTCTTTTCTTGACAATGGTGAAACCCAGTCAGATGCCAGATGTCAGGAGGTCTGTGAGTATTGTTCCGACAGACCTGACCCGTTCAGGCACACAGTAGAATGGAGAAGACGAGAGAGAGCAGGTGCTAACAGCAGCACCAGGGCATGGGCAGCAGTGGAAAAGAGGACAGAGCTCTACATTAGAGTTAAGGAAGAAATAATATATTCCCTGAGAACATTAGGGGAGGAAGAAGGGATGGATCTTGAAAGATGAACAGGAGTTTGCCAAATGTGGAATACAGCATAGGAAGACAAAGGAAGAGCAAGAAAGCTGAGACATCCAACACTACTGAAAATCTGACCTTTCTAAAAGCAAGCAGGATGGGAGCATCATGACTGATGTGGGGGAATTAAGAATAACAGAGGAGGTGGAGAGAAAAGTATTCTAGACTCACAATGGAAAGCATGTTAAATGAGTCTGCTTTTTTTATCTCCAATGCCACTGTCTCCATTTGGATGATCACAGTTATCCTCTCCAATGCACTCGCCACTACACAACAGCCTTGACCTTCTTCTGAATAAAAACAATAATCAGCTCCTTCTTGCCACTGAAGCAAGGTCCAAAGTGCCCTGCATGGCTTCAAGGCCCTTCTGGACTCCAGCCTCTCCAGTCTCATCTAACAACTTCCCTTTCTACTCTCCCAGCAACTGTCCTCTCTTCCTCTCAAGTCTCCTCTCTACCAGGGACACCAGTCCTGGAAAAATCCAGCAGCAGCAGAGAGTAGTTTCTCAGTGCCTGAGAAAGGGTAGCACTTCTCTACCTTTCCCTCTTTGGCAAGAGAACTTCATCTTAACCTTCAGGTCTCCGTTGTGATGTCTTCCCTCCCCTGACATATCTGAGTTCCCTGCCTTGCCCCGGACCTCTCTCCACCCCGTGATACTCTAAGCATAGTCCTAGCCCAGTGGGGCTAACCACAGTTTTAATTCTGTATTAGTGGTTTAAAATGACAATAATTGTTTTATTATCTCTCAGTGTCTCTGGATTATCATTTGGAGAGTCTTTGGCTGCCTATTTCTGGCTCACACATTCTCATGATGTTACAGTCAGAGAGTGGCTGGAGCTGGCACAACTGGAGGTGGCCAAGCATCTGGAGGTAGGTGGACATCTTTGTCCTCATGCAGTCTCAGAGCTTCTCCATGTGGCCTCCAGTCTAGGGCTAAGTTGGGTTTTCTCACAGCACATTAATTGATTAGGAGCCCAGATCTGTGAAAAAACTACATCAACTCTTATAATCTAGCCTCAGGACTCACATAACATCAAGGCTAGGGATTTAGCTCAGTGGTTTAAGCACCTGCCTGGCAAGTACAAGGTCATAAGTTCAATCCCCAGTACCAAAAAGAAAAAAGAAAAAGAAATCACGTAACATCGAAATGGCCATAGTCATGAGCCCACCCAGATACAAAAGGAGGAAAGAGAGCCCTATCCCCTTGAAGTATCACATTGTACAAAGAGTATGTGGGAGGGCTAATATTGTTGCAGCCATCTTTGAAGTACACAGAATGCCAAAGGCACCAGGAAGTGTCCGTGGAAAGTGACCTCCTTTCCACAAGCCAGCACCTGCAATTCAGTTCCAATCACTTCTTCCTCTTAGAGGTAAAGTCTTATGGAAAAAAGGTATGGAATATACTTCCAACATGGCAGTGAGATGCCACGAAGGAAATGAGAAACACAATAGTAACTACCTCAAGGAGTAATTGCAAGAAGTAAATATAGGTAAATTAATATAGTTAAGGTGCTAGGTATAGTATTTGGCACTTAGTAAATGCTTTACATGTACACATATGTAAACACATATGCACACATTTGTTGCTATGCTCTTATTCTTATTAATGTCTGTATGAGATGATAATGGCCTAAACTAAGGAAATTAATAATTTTAAATATTTATTACATGGAGAGTGCAAAAGAGGGGGAAATAAAAAATGACTACTATAATTCAAGTTCAAGTTGGGTGGTAATGGATAAGAAACACAGAAAGACAGCTCCTTAGCCTAAACATTCCCCAGGGCTTGCTTTCAAGACGCTCAGTTTTAAAAGCTTGGGAAAGCTGTCACGTTTCTCAACTGCTGTAAGCTTCAATTCTTCATCTGTGAAAAGGAGATAACAATAAAGTGTAAATGTGTACTTAATTAATGCAAATTTGATTCTATGATCTCAACAAGAGTATGCATGAGCACAAGAGAGAGAAAAAACATAATTTAAATCATTCCACCCAATCAATGAGCATAATTCTAGAATGACCATAATAGAAAAGGGCAGAATCTTCTATTACTCAGTCAACTGGGTGTCCTACACTGAGTTTGATTACAATGATTAGTTTTGTGTGCATTTTTTTCCATTTGATACTTCCTTAAATAATATTGAATACAACTGGGGCCAGACATTCATTGGTTGATCAAAATGCTATTGAACCAAGGAACTACAAAGAAATGAAACATATATGCTGATACTTTAAACATTTGTTTAATTTAAAACACATAGACATAAATTCATTATCCTATGATTTCATGTCATGCCAAAACTTTAAAACACTTATTGTTTCTTGATTTTCTTAGTATTAGCAGGAGCTACTAGTGGGCTTCAGGCAACAAAGGAAGCCCTCAGCCCACCTCCACTGTGAACTTTAGTATTTGTGTCTTTTCTTCTAACAAAGTGTTCTCCAATGTGCCCTTTCTGCCTTCCCTCTCTCCCCCTGCCTTTCTCCCACATGCTTAACTCTGTTCCCCATTCTGATGCTAAACTGTGAAAGGGACCCCAAAGATGATCCCTCCCCTGTGCAAGATTTCCTCAGAGCGCAGTTGCCATCCAACTACAGCTCTCTGTGCTCCCTCTTCTCAGTACCCAGCTAACTGCCAAGCCAAGAGCCTTCCCTAATTTCTTCTGCATCCCCACAGTCACCCCTTAGGCCAAGCCTGTTTTCTCTCCCTTATACTTAAGCAATTGTTTCCTTAGCAGGCTTCTAGCTACTCACTCCTTTCCCACATCATCACACAAGCTGAGCTCCACCCTCATAGTGTTAGCTTCTTTGAAACTTTTAGTGGATCCTGTCCTTGTAATAAAGTCCCAGTGTTCTACAAGATATACAGAGCTATTCACAGTAGGTATCAGTTGATTCCTAGACTCATCTGCAGCTACCACTGCCACCACTGCGTATCCTCCCTTGACCTTCAGTGAAGTACCAATGTGCTTTCTGTAGGTTATTCATAATGTTCATTGATTTCTGAACTATCCTTCTTTCTAGCCTCATGGTGGACTCCTGATCATCCACCCAGATCTAGATTAAATCACCATTTCCTAGATTCACTCATTCATGTATGGATTTAATTTGTGAGCCCCAACCATGTGCCAGGAACTGCCCAAATCCCTGGTGATACATTGGTTAGCACAACTGGACTGCAGAGCTCACAGTCTGGTGGGAGATTCAAACATCAAATGACAGTCACACTACCACAAGTATGAAAAGGCAAAGAAATGCCTCCAGTGAAGGAAACCCACAAAAGTCCTAGGATGAGAAGGAACCCAGCAAGCAGAAGAGAACAAGGAAAAACCAGGGTAGGGAAAGTGGAAACACAGCAATAAGTGATTGTGAGTGAAGCTCACAGATGCTAAACCACATGAGGTCTTCACATCCATGATAGGGAATTGGCATTTATTTTGAGAAGAGAAGATGCTGCAGACTTTTCAGTGGAGGAGTGAGTAGGTCAGTCTTGCTCTCTGGAGAAATCACTTTGGCTGCCCTCTGGACAATGAATATGTAGGGGCAGCATCCATCATCATTAAGAGGGAATTACATTTAGTTTCTTTACCACATGATACGATTTAGATCTAAAGTGTTCCCCCAACGTGTCCTACATTTAAAAGGTAACTGGATGATATTTGTGGATGCTTCCATCAATGAGATTAGTAGCTCACTGTGCTATTAGGAAGTGGGGAGTCCCTGGGGACTGTCCTGGTAGTTTGTGTTTTTGTCACTGCATCCAGGCTGCCTTGGATAAAGCAGCTCTTCTCCACCATACTCTTCCAGCATATTTTTTTTACCTTGGAGCCAACACTGAACCCACTAAAACCATGTGCCAAAAACAACCCTGTCCTCATTTAAGCACAGATGTCAGCTATCTTGTTCCAGGGATGGGAAAGGGACTAATATACAATACACCAATTAACAGTATGGAGAAGAGGCTGAGGATTTAGCTCAGCGGCATAAGTGCCTGCCTGGCAAGCCCGAGGTCGTGATTTTGATCCCCAGTACAAAAAAAAAAAAAAACCAGTATGGAGGAGAGATCCAATCTACTCTGCAAGGTACAGAAAACTATTTTGTAATGCTACATTGCCACAGATAATGTATAAGTGACGTAAACTACATACAATAAAAATAAAGTTATCCCTATTTATCAACTGCTTCTGACCAACAGACAACAGATCTCCATCCTGACATCACTGTATGTTTCTCATCTTAGATCTTGTGTAGTTTGACTGCAATTAGAGAAAGAAAGACATTCACACTGCTTCCAGATTCTATACACAAAGTTTGTAAATTTTATTTTAAAAAGGGTAAAATTAAACACAACAAAACAGAACATAAGAAAGTAATGTAAAAGACACAGAATTCAAAGCAATACAACCAGAAATCTTCACTATCTATCATGTCTTCTCTTGTTTTCTTTCAAATAGTTGTCCATATCTTCACATACAGTGAATTAATACAAAACAACATAGTATAAAACTGATCCAAACAGGATGATGAAGGTGTTTTAGGTCTTCAAGACTAGACAATAAGAAAGTCAACAATGGCTGTCATAGTGTCTCTCATTCTCTTCAAAATAGTTGTTCATACCTTCACATATGTTGAAATTAATCAAATCAAAACAGACTAAAATCACTCTGAACAAAGAATAATAGTATTGCTGGGTTTCACATCATGACACTATGGAATCAGCACTGGGTACTGTAGTGCATCTTTTTCTTCAAAGTGGTTGTTCATCATGCATTATATAATCAGTTCTCATAAACTGTTTATAAGTTCTACACATGCATAAGTCTCTACATGTATATCTATCCTTTCTGTATTAGAGGGAAAAACAAAACAAAGCAAGGCAAAACAAAGCAAATTCCTAGAAAAACATGAAATTAAGTCATATAAAACCACAATACAAGGTGATCTGCAGTGGTTACTATAATGTCTCTTGTTATCTTCAATAGAATTTTCTATATCATCAGGCATAGTATAATTGAATATAGCAATACATAACAATATTAATAAAAACAAAACATTGGAGACATTGTAAGACTTCAAAAGCAAGGGCTGGGGATTTAGCTCAGTGGCATAAGTGCCTGACTGGCAAGTACAAGGTTGTGAGTTCAATCCCAGGAACAAAAAAAAAAAAAAAAAAGACTTCAAGAGAAGGTAATAGTCAAACCAGAGTGGGTATCCTAGTGAATCTTGTCATCTTCAGTGTAGTTGCCTATACTCTCAAACTTGATACTATTACTCATAACAGATTTGAATAAAATCAGTCAATGCATATCAGCAATCTAACAAACCAGATTCAGATAAGATCAGTCATAATAAGACAATGTAAGTTATACAGGGATTCAGACTAAGTTAATAGGGAATTAAGGATGACTACCATAGTATATCCTGCTATTTTGGGGAGAGCTGTCTGTGCCCTCAATTCTAGTACAAGTAGACAAACTGGAACAGAATATAATCCATCTAAACAGAGCAGTGAGAATAATGTGGGTTTTAAATCCTGTGATACACTTTTTTTTTTTTTTTTTTTTTGCAGTACCGGGGATTGAACTCATGACCTCGCACTTGCCAGGCATGTGCTTATGCCACTGAGCTAAATCCCCAGCCCCTCCTGATACAGTATTAACAATATCCTCTGCCTTCCTTTTTTAGACAATTCTACCCCTTTCACTCCCACAGGGTGCACTGCACATTTTGGGTTCCACCATCTCCCTCTAATTTTAGATTGTGGGTGGGGGCACAACCTGCTATTTACCTAAGTGGTTCCAAGCCTTCTCACTCCTGGGCTTGATCTCAAGTTGTGTTCCTTTACTTACAAGAGCCTCAAGGTTTGCCTTTGTTTTAGTTGAGTAGTTCTCTACTACACAAAAGTATTATGTCTTTCCAACCTATCTGCAGGTGCTAGATGAGTTGCCCCTATTTCTCTCTGGTTTCCAGTCACATAGAGCATTGTTTTCTCATATTTGACTTTCAGTGCATAAGCCCTCTTTCAGGTTAACTATATTTCCTATACAGAGCATCTCGATGGACCCTATCTCCTGATCTACTCTGCCTGTGTTTCTTTTTGTTAGTGTATCAAGGCCATCTATGTTAGAGATTATAGCCAACTTCTCTGCCTCATTTCTGCTATGCTATTTTTCTGCCATTGGTTGTTTATTTTTCTCCTTCATTCCATTGTCTGCCCAGTTCATTGAGGCCTCTCTGCCATTGTTCCTGAAATCCTGGTATTTTTTTTCTCTCTCTCTAGAATGTCCTTCACTCTTTTTTGTAGGGATGGATTGGTGGTCAAGAATTCCCTCAGTTCCTCTTCATCATGGAAGCATCTTGTTTTTCCATTAATTTTTAGAGACAGTTTTGCAGGGCACATTAATCTGGTTTGGAGGTTATTTTCTTTCAGGGCTTAGAATACTTCACTCCAAGCTCTTCTTGATTTGATGGTTTGTGTTGAGAAGTCTGTCATGATTTTGATGGGTTTTTCTTTATAGGTGATCTGTTACTTTCCTCTGACAGCTTTTAATATTCTGTTCTTGTGATGAATTTTTGGGATCTTTATTATTATATGTCTGGGTATAGCTCTGTTTTGGTTGTAGGTGGCTGGAGTTCTGTATGCCTCATACATCTGAATATCATTTCCTTTTCCTATGTTTGGGAAGTTTTCCTTAATTATTTCTGTGAATAGACTTTGTATTTCCTTTGTGTTTACCCCTGCTTCTTCACTCACATTTTTTATTCTTAAGTTATAGATCCTCTTGTTGTCTTCTAGCCTTTGTATTGTTATTGCCTGTTTCCTTGTTATTTTTAAGAGATCTTTCCTTTCACAATCACACATTGCCAACCTATCTTCAAGTTTTGTTAATTTATCTCTAGTTTCTTTCAGGTAATTTTCCCAGATTTCAACGGAGTTTTTAATTTCATGGTAGTCTCTTTGAATCTGTTTCATGTATTCTAGGCTTTTTTATATTCTTCATTGAATGTTTCTTTTTTCTGTGTTCCTCCATTTTTCCATCTGTGTCTTCTTGAGAGGTGCTTAGCTTTTCTTTTATTAATCTTCTTATATCTTGCTTTACTTGTATTAGTGTTTCCGTTTTGAGTCTGTCTATGTCAGTGAGCTATTCCTTTATTTCAGCTGATGCCATGTTCAATATTGCATGTTTGCTGCCCTCAATCTTTTCTGTATTTACCTCTCCTGGAACAATATTCCCAGAGTTGGGGCTGGGGGCTTTTTCTTATCATGTCATGATTCTGGTTTCTAGGAGGTCCCAGCCCCTTTTCTTGTTGGTTATGGTTCTTCTGAAGCACACTGGCTAGGGATTTCTGCCCTCTCCAGTTTACTGTTGGTCATTGAGGTGCAAGCAGGGGTAGAGTGGGTTGGCCCCTCCCCTCTGAGCCAGTCAACCAGTGGAGGCCTTCATCACATTAGTGTGTGCTGTGCAGACAGAACTTTGGGGACAATTTCATCCCTGGCTACTGGGTCCTGGCCAGGGGCATGACCCAGCCCAAGCAGATCCCACCAATCTGCTCTGGGCAGGGAGCAGCCAACTGAAGTCACTGCCATTCCTTGTTCAGGGCTGTCCTGCCTGATTCCAATATGTTGTCCAGTCAGTCGCCCCTTTCCCATTATGGGGTCAGATTCCAAGCACTCACCATGGGTTAGTGCAGGTCTCCATGCTAGCTCTGTTCTCCGTTGGGCTTGCCAACCCCCGACTTCAGTGCAACTATGGCTCCAGCGGCCATAGCTCCATGACCACAAGTACGCCATGATTGCAAATCTGGTCTGCACGGATGGTAGCACTGCACCCATGAATTTGACCAGCTCCTTTCCCTTTAGTTTCTTCCTGGGTCAAGAGGATCTATCTCCTTCCATCTGGTCTTTTCCAGGATGTTATATTCTGGCATCTGAGCTGTTTCTCTCAGGGGAGGCTCCGTATTTTGCTGCTTACTGATATACCATCTTTAGCTCCGCCCCCACAAAAAAAGTTTTGATAATACTTAGTCATGGTATTTCTGCTATAGCCATGAATATTTCCTTTTAGAAACAAAAATTATACATTGGTCCTTACTTAATATGTTATTTGGATATCATATTCAACATTCCTAAATATCTACGTGTTTGGCATTATTTGTCTTACAAATGTATTTTTAACTTGAGAATTTTGTTTTTTGTATGCACACTTTAGTTACATTATCACACACACTCTCACATATAGAGAGAAGAAAGAAATATAAAGAATTTATGGCTGGCTAATAATAGGAGGCATCAAGCAGCATGTGCTATTCCACCTTTCGCAATGTCCCCACTCAGACCATGAAAGCTTGAGTTATCATTTGTTATCATTTGCCATGGAGATAGGACACTATTTGCTAGGAAATAGAATGATATTGAGGTAAAAGACCTGCTGTATGAGAAATAAGAAACTGACACAAAGATTTAAAGAAAAGGAGCTGTCTCCACCCTACCTCAGCACTCCACACCATCCACTGCTTCTGCTGCCATTCCATAAGGGTTTAGGTATGTGAGGAAAGACAGAAAAATCCAACTAAGATGAAAGATTTTTCTAATAGGCACTAGGGAGTTTTCTTTTGACTCTTTTTCACTTCTGATGAAACTAGGGACTTTAAGGAAGGCTACTAGCATATTTTCTTGTGATGCCTAGGGAAGTCAAGAAGAGGAAAAAAAGGAGAAGGTGAAAGAAAAGAACAAGTTTCATGCATTTTTCAGCTGGGGAGGAGTAACCTTTACAAACATAAGTAGTGCCATGAGACTTGAAAGAACCAAGAGCGTAAGTGTGGTAATGAGACCATGTAGACATGACAGGTAGCCCTGGTTCCATCACCACTCCTCAGCCAAACACAGAGACTTGTGAGTTTCCCATGTGCCCAAAGTAAGGACAAGACCATGAAAGACCTAAAATCCTCTCTGGGGAGGAATCCACAAAAAAAGGAGAAGATTACTGTCACTTGCAGGGTGAGAAAAAAGCTGGTTACTTCACTGTGTGGGCCCACAGGATTCCAGCTGGAGAAGAATAGATTGTAGGATTAGCAGAAGAGAAAATGTGACTTCTCTCAGCCTTCAGCATCTTGAGAATCATACTCCCTCCTCTCAGCATAATTAACTAGTGCAATCAGAAGAAAGGGGGAGGAAGAAATTTGACTGGAAAAAACAGCTGACATAGTTGCATATTGAACTCTTCAAACTTTGAACTGGACTGTATCCATCTTATATATCTTAAATGGGAAACTAGTGATTTAATCTGAAAAAAGTTTGATAACTCAGTGACAGAATTTAAACTTGATTGATTATATAGCTCATATCTGCTACAAGTATATGCTACACATTACAGGATTTCATACGAGCTTCCTAGCATGCAAATTATCACTTAACCATTAGGAAGGTGAGTAAATGAGATACAAAAATAATAAAAAGGAGTATTTTTAAAATCATTTTATAGAGATATAAGTACAATATAATTATGGGGTTTAGTTTGCCAAAAACAACTGGAAGTCATGAGATTGAGACAGGTAATCCAAGGCTTTGATGCTTATTTTTAAAAAAAGTCTTTCCTTATGTGACTGCAACCTAAGTCAATGAACTGAACTTTTTACTGAAAATCTAAGAGGAAATATAGTTGATGTATGAGTGTAAGACACATTCATCTTAACTGACCCAATGTAATTGTTCCCAAAATTGTCACTTAAAGAACAGCAGCAATCTAATCTGGTTGCCACCAAAGCGGACAACTTTGCTATCAAACCCATTGGATCCAATCAGGATTTCTTTCTTTCTATATTTTGCAGATGATAGTATATATATTAATGTCTTAGTCACTTTTCCATCACTGGAACAAATTGCCCCACACTCACCACTTCACTGAGGAGAGGTCTAATTTGGCTCATGATTTTCAGGGAATGAAGTCCATTACCTACTCTCTGCAAGGCAGAAACAGCATGGTGGAGGACTTGGCAGAAGAAAGCTGGTCACCTCATGGCAGCCAGGAAGCAGAGAAAGGAGGCACTGGAGACGAGAATACTCCCTTCCTGTTCACACGCCCAGTGACCCACTGCCTCTAACCAGGTCCCACCTCCCTGAAGTACATTCAACTATGAATTCACTGGTGGGTTAATCTATTAAAGAGTACAACACCCCCAGAATCCAATCAACTCCAAATACATGGAACACTTAGGGACATTTTAGATCTAACCATGACAATTAACTACACTTAAACTAATTTTTTCAAGCTCACATTGAAAAAGAGACAATTCACCTCACCCCATCTTCTCCTAAGATAAAGAGTAAGAAATAAAGCAAATCAAAGTCATTTCTACTACAATCTGTGAAAAGTCAGACGTTGGTTAGTTGTTTTTACTGTCAAAAACCAACTGAGTGTCCCCCCACCACCCCTTTTCTGCCACATGGTCTGGCTTCTCTCCACTGGAAATCATCCGGGACCCACATTTCAGCATGAACACAGAATGCAGAGGGAATGCTTCAGAGCTGAGGCAGGGAAAAGAGGGAGGAGGCTGACTGGCTGGGGTCAGAGTGAAAAGATTCATAAAGGTGAGCATCAGCTGCACGCCCAGCGCTCCTTCTCAGGAATTGCTCCTAAGGGCAGCACAGAAGCAGCAAACAACAGAGAGGCAGCTACCAGGCCATGGCAGGTGGAACAGGTGCAAGGAGATGGGCACGTCCAATATCAAGGTGAAACTGGTCACTTGGCTGTTCTTTAAAGAAAGCTAACATGCTTCCTGAAAGGGCCCATCTCTCCAGCTAAGAAATACTCCTGAGTTGTTATTATTTATCTAGAGCCTCAGGTGTACACTGAGCTCTATAATAGGTAGCATGTGCCAAAACAAAGAGCAGAGCCCTTGCCCTGAAGAGTTTGCTGTCAAAGGCACATTGGGCACAGCTACGCTCCACAAATCGGCAAAGCAGAAAATAAACACAGCACAGACAGACCAAGGAATAGATCTTTGCTGAATGTGTCAGAGCTCTCAGAAGAGGGGAACTTTCTGAAGAGCGGTGGGTTTTGTTCCACATTGCATTGAAATCAGAAAGAACCTGCCACTCAGAAGGAGTTAAAGAGATCTTGGCAGGCCAAATGTAGCAAGATGACTTTTAAATAATATCTACAATGTAAAGCTCTTCATTTGAGCACAAATGAAAAGACACTTTGGATAAGGATTTAAAGAGTTCTTAGCAGGCAAAGTATAGCAAGGGGATTTTTAAATAATATCTACATTTGGGTACAAAATAAAAAGACAGTTTGGGAGCCAGTTACAAGTTAATGCCATTAACATAGCATTGTGTTTAACCTCCCCAAAGAATAAGCTGATCTCAAGATGAATCAATAAAGAAGAGCATCTAGAATCAAGAAGGGAATGATTCATTTCAGGGCCACACCAGAGCAGGATCTGACTCAGATGGACATCTCAGATCAAGTCGCTTAGACACCATGTTTCACTGTAGTTATGAGTAAGCTCTAGACTCAACTTGAAAGCTGATAGATCTGCTCTCTACCTGCCAGTTGTATAACCTGGGAAAAGACAGTTTATTCCTCTGTGTTATTTTCTGAAGGAAAAAAGAAAAGGAAGGAAACAAGAGAGGAAAGAAAAAAAAGAGGACGATATTTTATAAAAATTCACACAACCTTGGGAATGTCTGGTTTATAGTGAGCTGTTACTATATAGCTGAGCTTCCAGACCCTACCATCTCCCCTTCTCCACTGAAATTTTTTTTCCTATGACTAGTGTCTTTCAGCCCTGACCCTGAGCTTCAATTCTGATACCCTGCCTCAGTTACCTTCAGGCTGAGGAGTGAGCCTGATGTTGTAGCTGACCAGAACTCTGTGACATGCCCCTCCCTGGGTCTTCTTAGCTCTGAATTTTTAGTCGGTTAAAAGCCTCCCATATTTATGCTCTGAAAAATAAATAGAACCAAGACTCACATTTTATAATGTACGTCATTGATTCTGCGTGTTACCATGATTCATTAGCCTCCAGAAGTTTGAAAAAATGTTTCTTTTTTACCTTGAGACACTAGAGTAAGTGTGTTGCAGTGTACTTGGGGAGATAATGATGTGGGAACTTTATAACCTATCTCTCTGGCCTCTGCCCAGGATGGGTGCCCTGCCTTATTCTCAAAACTCATCCTTCCAGGATCCAAACAACTGCTGTTGGTTGACAGGACCTCTTGGGTGTTGCCCTACCCAAGCTCCAACCACTTCTTGGCATATTGCCTTCTCCTGTTAGTGTGTTAGCCAGGGTTCTCTAGAGAAACATCAATGGGAGCAATATATAAGGAAAGCAATAGATGATAGATAGATAGATAGATAGATAGATAGATAGATAGATAGATAGATAGATAGAATAAAGATAGATGATAGGCAAATTTTTGTAGGAATGGGCTTGTACAATTAAGGAGACTGAGAAGTCTCACAGTCTGCCAAATGCAGGCTAGAGAACTAGGAAACCTGATGGTATAGTTCGGTCCAGGGCCAAAGACCTGAGAACCTACAGGACCAATGGTGTAAGTTCCAGTCTGAATCCAAAGACATGATAACCAGGAGCACTGATGCCCAAAGGCACAAAAGATGGATGTCCCAGCTCAGGCAGGGAAAGGATTCACCCTTCCTGACTTTTTGTTTTGTTTAAACTCCCAAGACATCAGATGATGTCTACTCATTCTTTACTGATCTTTACTGATGCCTAATGAGCTTTACTCAGTCTATGACTCAAATGCTCATCTCTTCAGAACTCACCTTCAGAGATGCATCTAGAAATAAGGTAATATCAGCTAGCTGGACATCCTGTGGCTCTGTCAAATTGGCACAGAAAATTTACCATCACAGATAGGATCTCTCTTGGTCTACTCTGTCTGGACAGGGCCTACAATCCCTACTCTTTTAAGGCCTGGTGCTTCCCTGAAAACTGAGCCTACAGAGAGGTCGATTCTGCCAAGACCTGCCATGGACCATCTGTTCTACCAGCTCTCAAGTTGCCCAACTTTGGCAAGGCAACGCCCAAAGCCCCCGCCTCCCTCACAGACGCTTGTCTAGTTGAGGGAATGTGCCCCAGCAAGACATTTTGCTCTCTTTTCAAATCTTGGATCACATCATGCCTTCCAATATGCTATTACTGCTTTTTGGCTACTGCAATGAGAACACTATCAACAGGAGCCAAGCATCAACTCCAGCTTCTCATTGGATGCTACATGTTGATTCCACTGCTATTAAAGCTCATTTGTTTTGATTAAAGACCACTCATAACGACTTTCTCTGACTGATATTTGCTACTTCTCCCTGTGACTGCTTGTGCCACTGCAGCCTGCTCAGAGTCCTATCATCATTCCCTATTCATACATTCTACATGCTCTCTTACTCCTCTCCCATTATTGAGTGGCTTTTTACTTGGCCTTTTCTGAATCTCATGCTCTCAGAATATACCATCTGGAAAAATGGAGAGTAAAACATGGCTTCAAATGTACAAGAAAAAAAAATAAAGAGACTTTTCATCACCTCGAATTAGACCCAATTTTCCCACTTTGTCGCCACCCTCACAGGAGCTGGCACTCTGTTCAGAAGCTGTCCATGTTTCCTCTAACCATGACAAGAGAAGAGAGGGGATGAGAGGAGAGGGGAGAGGGAGCCAATGCGTTAGATAGATTTGGCTGGATTGATGTCATTGCTCATTAAGAAAACAGGCAATCTGCTTCTCGTTCTCATTGTAGAAAATAAATCAGCACAGAGCCCATCCAAATAACGTGTAGAAAATGATCAATGTTATCTAAGGGAGAAGATGATTGATCCTTTATTTCTTACACCCTCTCATGCATAATGCATAAAATCCAGGATGTCCTCAGCTTGCCTCGGGACCTCACAATGATGCACCACATTACCATGCAGAACACTCATTCTGAATTTCTAGTGACAGTCTCTATATCCCTGAGCAAGTGGGAGCCAGGAATGCTTCAGAATTCAAGAGTCCCTGATAGCAGAATGATGGATTCTTGAATCCCTTCCAGGCCTTTTTACAAGCACATTCATGACTCATGGAAAGTTTCAAAAAGACTGCATATCTCAATATTCTCTAATGCAAAACAAAATTGGTAATATAGACTTTTTTCAAAATATCAGTGAAAAGATGTTTCAAAAATGGGAACCAGAAATGAAGGATATGTTTAACAAGGAAAAAGAACTGTTTATTTTTCATTCAGTGATTACCCTTTAGAGGCTAATGGTTGTAATTTTAGACAAAGCTATTCTCAACTATTTTTTTTTTTGCTAGTTCTCCATACTTACTAAATAGCATCATAGATGATGGTGAAGATGATGATAACAATAATGGCAGTATAAACTTTTAAACATGTATTTGCACACTGGAGTTAAGAATTCATATGTTAACTTGTCCAGTGTAAACTAAGGCTTAGAGAATTTAGTTAACTTGCCCAAAGTTCCTGGATGATAAGCAATAAATTCCAAAGCCAACATTGTTAATGCCTACATATTAAATACTGCTAGGTTGGAATTGGTTGGGTCAAAATGAAGAAACCAGCGTATAAAGAGGAAGTAGCCACCTCAACAACTACAATCAGCCCATAGGTTTTGTAAACAAAAATTGAAAAGAACCAATGAGTTTTAGCTCTGACTATAAGCCAGTGAGCGCATTAGATTTTTACATAACTTTTAATGCTAGTGCTAATTAAAATCATAACCAATTGAAGGAGTAGGTGATACCACTGTGTGCTGGTGACTCGACGATTGTCTTTATGGGGTGAAAACCCATTTCTCTGCTGTCTTCAGAGGATGCAGGATGAAGGAATCCTGCAGGTTTCTACTTGGCCTGATGGCCCCTTGGTCATTTTTGCCACTAGAGGGCTCCAGAGAGACTGCAGGCCAGGTGAGGAAGATGGCTTTGATCCTTTTGTTTTACTTGTCCTGTTCTTGTCGGCATTATCTCAGAAACACTTCCCAGTCCTGGCAGCACCAGGTCATCCCAGCTTTCAGTAGCAGTTTCACTCCAGTCGCTACAGCGATTTACATGTGTTGTTGCTTCACCACTCACAGAACCAGCCACATCCTGCTGCCCCTCAGCACAACCAGCCCTGCCAAACCAGCACACCCTCCTCAGCAGCCTCTTCATTTTATTTGCTGCTGCTGCTGTGCTATTTTCTATCTTTTTATTTTGATTTTATTAGTACATACATGCGATACCTGAGGTTTACACTCTCCTTAGAGTGGACACATGTACACAACAACTCTTTCCTCGTTTAAATTTCCTTCCCTTTCACAACCACCTCCATCTCTGTGCCTCTAACTCCCCATTTTTAATTTTTTTTTAATTTTCTTATTTTAAAGAACAAAACAGAACAAAGCAGGTCAAAACAAAACGAAGCAAGCAACACAGGATTTCAAAACAAGACAACAGGAAATCAACAGTGGCTACCATGATCTCTTGTTTTCTTCGAAATAATTGTCCCTATCGTCTCACATAATGAACTCGAACAAGACAAAATAGTATAAAACCGATCAAAACAAAAGAATGAAAGTATTACAGGCTTCAAAACCAGACAATAAGAAAATCAACAATGGCTACCATGTCTCTTAGTCTCTTCAAAATAGTTGTCCATACCTTCATACATATTGAAATTAAATAATACAAAACAGACTAAAACCAATCAAAATAAAGAATAAAAACATTACTGGACTTCACAACAAGATGATAGGAAATCAGCAATGGCTACCATAATGCCTGATTTGCTTCAAAGTAGCTGTTAATACCATCATATGTAATAAAATCAATTCTTGTAAACCCTTTAGGTGAAGTTCTAGGCATGTATAAGCCTATACATGTACATCTATCCTTTCTGTATTAGAGGGAAAAACCAAACCAAATCAAACCAAAATAAATTATGAGAAAAACAAGAAACAAAAGAGACAAAAAAATAACAACAAAGAGCCCTAAACAATGACAATATCAGCCCTCAAAATAAGGGAGTAGGAACACAACAAAAGTTGTTATTTTGCATAGTTATCTTCAAAAGAGTTACTCATATTATCAGATAGAAACATGCAAAATTGATCTAATCCTATGAATGTTAACTGTTTTGTTCCAAGAACTATTAGAATTAGTAGCACAATCCTCTTAGCTATCGTAAATGTATATATACAATTTTATACCTTTTTTTCTTTTCCCTTCCTTCTTTTCTCCTTTTCCCTATCTAATTTATTTTTCCCCTTTGAGCAGTTTCTTACACTTTTACAGTATTTATTGTAGATTTTTGTACTTACTCTTTCAGTTTCTTACACTAGGGAGACAATACGATATTTACACATGGGTTTGATTTCTTTTCCTTTATAAATACAGTCTCAAGTCACATCCATTTATCTAGAAAAGCCTTAATATGATCCTTCCTTATAGCTGAGTAGTACTCTACAAGTTGGTACAAAAATACCACAACTTGAAAATGGGCGATCAGTGAGCAACAAAATGCAAAGTTGTTTCCCAGGAAATACAACTCATATGCCAGAATAAAATACCCCGGAGAGACCCAGACAGAAGGAGATGGATCCTCTTGACACAGGAAGAAATTAAAACATAAAAAAGCTCATCAAATACTACAACTGAAATAGCTAAAAATTACAGGACACAGCATTTTTGCAGTGACCTGCCAAGTTTGTGCCCACCTGAATTTGCACCATCCTGAATCCGCGCCAGCCATCAGAGTCACCCAAACTCATTCCCACCACCATGCACAGGAACCACAGCAGCGCTGAAGTCAGGGGTTGGTGAGCCCAATGGAGAGCAGAGCCAGCGAAGGGACCTTCATTAATCCATGGTCAGTGCTGGGAATGAAACTCCCCCATGGGAAGAGTGCAACCAAATGGGCGACATGTTGGAATTGGGCAGGAGGAGCCTGAACTGGGAGCAATAGTGACTTCAGTTGGTTGCTCCCTCTTCAGAGCAGATTCATGGGATTTGCTTGGACTGGGCCGCATCCCTGGCTGGGACCCAATGAGACATCCCAAATCAATTCCCTGTGCCTAGCACGCACTAACCGGGTGAAGGGCCCTGAGGTTTGGCTGGCCTGGTGGGGAGGGGCCAGCATACACAGCCGCTGCTTACACCTCAGTGACAAGAGCAACAAGGAGAGGGTTGGAGGTCCCTCACCAGTGTGCTTTGGAGGAAACATAGCCAACTAGGGAAGGGGGCTGGGACCTGCACTATAACCTGTGTGGAGGAAGCCAGGACCATGACAGGAGAGAGAGGCAAGAGGAGGCCCCCAGCCCAGAACCCTGAGAGCACTGATCTAGGAGAAGGAAAAACAGGGGAGACTGAGGGTGGCAAACATGCAACATCAGACATGGCTTCAATGGACATTAAGAGATATCTTCAGGACCTTGTAGACAAGCTCAAAACTGAAATATTAAATCAGGTAAAGCAGGAGATGAGTAGAGTAATACAAGAAATGCTCTCAGGAAACATCTCTCAGGAAGATACAGATGGAAGAAGGGAAGAACACAAAAAAAGGAGAGAAACATTTGATAAAGAATATAAAGAAAATATAGAATACATGAAGCAGATTCAAAGAGACTACCAGGAAATTAAAAACTCCATTGAAAGCTGGCAAAATGCCTTAAAAGAACTTAACTGCACTCAAGATAGACTATCAAAACTTGAAGAAAAGTTTACAATGTGGGATCATGAAAAGAAAGATCTCTTTAAAATAACAAGGAAACAGGCAGTAACAATATATAGGCTAGAAGATGACAAGAGAATCTACAATTTAAGAATAAGAAACGTGAATGAAGAAGCAGGAATACATACAGGTGAATTACAAAGGTTATTCATGGAAATAATTAAGGAAAACTTCCCAAGCATGGGAAAAGAAAATGACATTCGGTTGTGTGAGGCATACAGAACTCCAGCCACCTACAACCAAAACAGAGCTACACCCAGACATATAATAATCAAGATACCAGAAATTCAATATAAAAACAGAATATTAAAAGAATATTAAAAGCCATCAGAGAAAAGAAACAGATTACCTATAAAGGTAAGCCCATCAGGATCATGGTTGACTTCTCAACACAGACCATCAGATCAAGAAGAGCTTGGAGTGAAGTCTTCCAAGTCCTGAAGGAAGGTGGCCTCCAGCCCAGATTGATGTACCCTGCAAAACTGTCACTAGAAATTAATGGAGAAACAAGATGCTTCCATGACAAAGAGGAACTGGGCAAGTTTGTGACCACCAATCCAACCCTACAGAGAATACTGAAGGACATTATAGAGAGAGAAAAAAAATACCAGGATTTTAGGAACAGTGGCCTCAATGAGTGGGTAGGCAGTAGAATGAAGGAGAAAAGTAGACAAACAAAGTCAGAAAAATAGCATAGCAGAAATGAGGCAGAGAAGATAACTATAATCTCTAACATAGATGGCCTTGATACACTATATTGTTAATAATGCACCAGGATTTAAAACCCACATTACTCACACTACTCTGCTTAGATGGATTATATTCTGTTCCAGTCATTCTACCTGTACTAGATTTGAGGGCACAGATAGTTATCCCAAAAATAACAGGATATAGTGTGGTAATCATCCTTAATTTCCTAGTAACTTAATCTAAAGCTCTATAAAACCTACACTGTTTTATCATGACTGATTGTAATCAAATCTGGTTTGTTGGATCGCTGTTTTGTATTGATAGATTTTATTCAAAGCTGTTAGGATTGATAGTATCAAGTCTGAGGGTATAGGCAACTGCACTTAAGATGACAAGATCTACTAGAATATCCACTCTGGTTTGATTATTACCTGCCTTTGAAGTTTTATACTGTCTACAATGTTTTATTTTTACTAATATTGTTATGTACTGCTATATTCAATTATACTGCTATATTCAACTATGCCTGATGATATAGACAATTCTATTGAACATAATAAGAAACAACACAGTAATCATTGTAGATCACCTTGTACTGTGGTTTTATACAACTTTTTGGTTTCATGCTTTTATAGGAATTTGTTTTGTTTTATCTTGCTAGGTTTTGTTTTTCCCTCTAATACAGAAAGGATAGAAATACATGTAGAGATGCATGCATGCATAGCTGTTTACACTCTCACTGTTTGTATATCTACTTTGTATGCTTTAATTTATAACTTGAACAACTATTTCTAAGAGAACAATATGTAATTTATCAACTAGTGATTTCTTATTGTTTATCTTTTTTTTGAAATTCTATATTATCTCTACCCTTTACATGCTTATTTTTCTTTAAATTAAAAAAAATCCTGTGTTGAAAAAAAAAAAGAATCTTTGCATCAATGTTCATTAGTGAGATTGGCCTATAGTTCTTTTTGGTTTGGTCTTTTTCTGGTTTTGGTATCAAAGTAATATTTGCCTCCAGGAATGGTTTAGGGAAGATTGCTTCCTTTTCAATTTCATTGAAGAGTTTAAGGAGTATTGGCATCAAATCTTCTCTAAATTTCTTGTAGAATTCAGGCATGAATCCATCAGGACCTGGGCTTTTCTTTGTAAGTTTTTTATTACATTTTCAATTTCTAGAGCTGATATTGGGTTATTTGAAGCTGCTATATCTTCTTGCTTGAGTTTTGGTAGTTCATATGTTTCTAGAAATCTGTCCATTTCCTCTGTTTTCCACTCTATGTGAATAGAGATTTTCAAAGTAGGTATTCATGGTCTTTTGAATTTCCATGGGATCTGTAGTAATTTCCCTCTTTTCAGTCCTTATTGCATGAATTTGGGTTTTTTCTTTCTTTTTCTTTATAAGGTTAGCTAGAGGTTTGTCAATTTTGTTTATTCTCTCAAAAAAACAGCTTTTTGATTCATTAATTCTTTGTATTTTTTTTTAGTTTCAATTGCATTGATTTCTGCTCTAATCTTTACAATTTCCTCTCTTCTATGAACTTTGGGTTACACTTGCTCTTCTTTTTCTAGAAGCTTGAGATGAAACATTAGGTTGTTTATTTGTGCTCATTCTGTTTTCTTTATATGACAATGTGTTGCTATATATTTCCCTCTTAAGACTGCTTCCCTTGCATCCCACAGATTACAATATATTGTTTCTGCATTTTCACTGAATTGTTGGTATTGCTTTATTGCTTCTTTAATTTCATCTGTAGCCCACTGGTTGTTCAAATATTACATATGGAATAATTTCAATATCTTTACATTTACTTAAGAATGTTTTATGAGATAATATATGGTCGATTTTGGAGCATGTCCCATGCACAGCTGAGAAGAATGTGCACTCTGATGTGATTGGGTGAAACACTCTGTAAACATCTACTAAGTCCAATTGCTCACAGATATGATTCAGTTCTATTACTTCTTTGCTGACTTTTTGTCTACTTGATCTATCTCTCTGTGACAAGGGGGTATTAAGTTCTTCTATTGTAATTGTGCTCTTGTGTACTTGATTTTTCACATCCATTAGTATTTGTCTTATATAGTTGGGTACTCCTGTATTTGGTACATGTATATTTATAATTGTTAGTTCTTCCTCTTGAATTTTTCCATTAAGTATGTAGTGACCTTCTTTATCTCTTTTAATCATTTTAGGTTTGAAGTTCACATTGTCTGCAAATAGAATATTTACACCTGCTTTTCTCTGGGTTCCTGTTGCATGGAATACTGTTTTCCACCCTTTGACTTTTAATCTATTAGTTTTCTTTTGGGTCAGATGTGTTTATTGTATACAGCATATTGTAGGATCATGTTTCTTGATCCATTCTGTCAACCTATTTCTTTTGATAGGTGAATTGAGGCCATTTATATTTATGGATATCACTGATAGGTACTGGCTTGACTTTACCATTTCATGTTCCAGTTGTTTGCTTTCTGCTTTTCCCCCTTATTTAATTGCTTGTCCTACCTGGTGGTTTATTTCTGTTGTTGTTTTGGGGTTTGTGGTCATTTTTATCTCTCTCTAGTATGTCTTTCAATACTCTTTCTAGGGTTGATTTGGCAGATGTGAATTTCTTCAGTTGTTTTTTGTCATGGAAGAACCTTGTTTCTCCATTAAATTTGAATGGAAGTTTTTCTGGGTACATCAGTCTGGGTTGAAAGTTGTTTTCTTTCAGGGCTTGAAATAGCTCACTGCAAGCTCTTCTTGACTTGAGGGTTTGTGCTGAAAAGTCTGCTGTGATTCTAATGGGTTTTCCTTGATAGGTGAGTTGTGTCTTTTCACTAACAGCTTTTAGTATTCTGTTTTTCTGCCACATGTCTGGAATCTTAATTATTATATGTCTGGATGTAGATTGATGTTGGTTGTGAATGTTTGGCATCCTATATGCCACATTTATCTGTATATCAGATTTTTACCCATGTTTGGGAAATTTTCTGTTATTACTTTTGTGAATAGTTTAGTTATGTCATTTGCATTGACTCCTGCCTCTTCACTGATGCCTATTAATCTTTTTGGGGGGGGGCATCATCTTGAAGCTGCTGCATTGTCATTTCATGCTGCTTTATTTTTAAAAGTTCTATCCTTTCATGATCACTAAGTGTGATCCTGTCCTCAAGGTCTGAAATTCTATCCTCAGCTTCATTTAAACAGTTTTGCCAGTTTTCAATAGAACTTTTTGTTTCTTGGATGTCTCTTTGAGTTTGTTTCATGAATTCTGCTTGTTTTCTATATTGTTCATTCAAGGTTTCAATCACTTTCCCATGCTCCTGTACTTTTTTTTATCTATTTCTTCTCTAGCTGTGCTGAGCAATTCCTTTACTAAGATTGTTATTTCTGTTTTTACGTGAGAGATTACTTCTAACTTGATTTCCTCTATAGCCTCATGGAGTTGTTGTTTTTTTTTTTTTTCACTCGTTATCTTTTCAGAGATTTCCAGTGTGTTACTTTTGAAGTTCTCTATTTCAATGTCTCCTGTACTTGCTCCTGGTGGAATAGATGTTTGAGATTGCATTTTGCTTTTTCATTTTGTCATTTTCCCCTTTCAGGTTAATATTTGGTCCTTTAGTCCCACTAGTGTCAACTGTTGGTAGTGTGTATCTTGTGGTCCTACTATAAGGTTGATGTTTGTCCAATTGCTGGGTCAGTCCCACATGAAGAGGTGGGCCAGTCACCTGAAATCCCCCTGCAGGGCCTGTTGCATGAGTCCTATATTCTTCCTAGGCTGACAAGCCTAGGAGTACTGATGGAAATCAACCCCTATTTTCTGCTGTTAGTATGTCTTCAGGTTGTTCAGTCACCAGATTTCCCTGTTTAGTATTTGTCTCGGCTGGGACCCTACTGTGTCTCTGGGTGTCCCACAGACCCCCTTAATTTTCCCAGGTTGGGGGAGTCCTTGTGGCACCCTCCTCAACCTACCTGATATTCTCTGTGTGGAGGAAGGACTCATCCATCCACTTGCCAAGCTCCCCTAATGCCTACTTCTGGAGGGGGCTTCACTATTGCTCCTGTTTATGCACTGCAGGTTGCAAACTCTATTCCTATTTTAGGGGCAAACTCACTTCACTGATGGAAGCCTGCTGAGTTCTTTTGTTTGAATGAGGGGCTATTGAGTCTCCCTTCGATACTGCATGGTTAATCCACTGCAGTCCAAGGTTCTGGGACGAGGTGTGGGAGCCAAAGATCAACAGCAATACTAGGTTGGAGGAGTACTAATGGCAGTGGTGGGACTGCAGGGGCACATGTCACGGGCTGGAGTTCCTAGGTCCTGAGGTGGGTGGCCAGGACCTCGGGGAGGTGGGAGGGCCCAGTTTTGGCCTGGCCTTGCCTGTGCTGCTGGCTGGAGCTCCAGGGTCCTGTAAGGTGGTCTGCTGGGAAGGCGGGGGTTGCAGGAGGGGCTCAGGTCTAGCCCAGTTCCACACGTGCCACTACTGGAGTTCCTGGGTCCCACGAGGTGGTCTCAGTACCACATTTTTTTTATCCATTGGCCTGTTGATGGCATGCAGACTGCTCCCAGAATTTAACTATTATGAATTGTGCTACTATAAACATTGGGAGGATTGTATTGCTGTGATATGTTGTTTTTAGGTCTTTTGGAAAGACAACTACAAGGGGAATAACTGGGTTATAAGGAGTTTCTAATTTTAGTTCATTGAGAAGTCTCCATACTGATTTCCATAGTGGTTGTAGTAGTTTACACCCCCACCAACAATATAAAAGCGCCCTTTTTCACTATAGCAATACCAGAGTTTGTTATTGTTTGACTTCTTGATGATTATAATTCTTCCTAGTGTAAGATGAAACCTTAGTGCTGCTTTAGTTTGCATTTTTCTAATAGTCAGGTGTGTTAACTTTTTATATATATGCTTAATGGTCATCTGTACTTCTTGTAAGAAGTGTCTATTCAGTTCACTTGTCCTTTCTTGACTGGGTCTTTTATTTTAGCTGATCTTTTTTCCTTTTGCTTTTTCAGCCAATGAAGCCATATCTGGTTCCTGAATTATCACTTTTCATGACATCTAGATTTATGTTTTTTATCATTTAACTTTTCTAACACCTGGTTAACTATTCCTAATATTAAATTCTATCTGTTAATATAATCAATATGGTATCTGTCTCCTGGATGGATCCCAAGTGGCATAAGCCCATTCAGCGATGAGGGTAAGTTGTTTATGCTCACTATTGAGTCAAGCAGAGGAACTGAGGTGGAACACAAGTGACATCTGCCTGGTTCTCATCAGATGTGTTTTCTAACTTCTCATGATGCCTCTCCAAACAGAATCAGCATCAATTTTGCCTATAACATAACATAATGCAAATTATGAATATCTTATAGTACATAGACTCATTAATATCTTATAGTACATAAAATGGTTGGGACTGTATGCACTGACATTTCCTACCAATGTTCTTATTAGTGATAATGACTATCAAATATACATGATGATCAAAAGTGGTTCCATTGCACTAAAATACCTTGTCCAATGGCTTAGCCTGATTATATGTTTGACGCAGTGGAAATCCTTTCAAGAAAATGTCCTGCCAGCCCTCTATTTGTAAAGGCCTCAATTATGCTTTAGAAAAATTGAAGAAAAGATGAGAAATGACTTATAACTCAAGTCATCCCCATTTTCATAATAAAAGAAGCTTTAAAATTTCAAATAGATTTTAGTAGTCAACTTAAAAATCTGACTGTATTAAAAAAAATATTTTTTTATCCATTCCTTGGTTGATGGGTATTTGGGTTGTTTCCAAGATTTACCTATTATAAACTGTGCTGCTATAAACATTTATGCACAATATTGCTGTAGTATGATGTTTTGAATTCTTCCAGAAAGACTACTCAGCCATAAAAAAAGATAAACTTGAGACATTCCTAGGTAAATGGATGTGACCTTGAGACCACACTCTTTAAGTGAAATAAATTGGACATACATTTGTAAATATCACACTGTTTCTTTGATGTGAGAAACCAAAAAAGGTAAATAAGAACCAAAGTGTATAATAGGTATTGTAAAATTGAAAGATGTTCAAATGAAAGGAGAACTAGGGAGGGGTGAGGGGAAAGGAAGAAAGGGAAAAAATGATAAAAGAAGGATAAAATGGGAATAAAGCTTTATAAATGAGGAAAGGAAGAAGGGCTGAAGGGAGGAGAGAGGATTTTAAAAAAGAGGAATTGAATATCTCACGTATAGGTACAAAATCCTTATAATGAATGGGATCATTGTGTATATCTAAATCGCACCAATAAACTTAATAAAATAAATCATAAAAATATTTGAGAAGATAAACTTATAAAGAGAAAAGTTTTATTTTGGCTCATAGTTTTGGAGGTTTAGCTCCATGACCTGTCATGAGAGAACACATCTTTGCAGTTCATGGCAGAGCAAAACCACTCACATTATAACCAGAAAGTGAAAGACAGTGAGGAGGGGGCTGGGGTCACGTTGTCCCCTTCAAGGTCTTATCCCAGTGAGCTGAAGACCTGCCACCAGTCCCCATCTCTTCAACATTCCATGTCCCAACAGCACCACCCTGACATCTAACCCTTTAACACCTGGCCCCTTGAGAACAGTTATCCAAACTGTAGCAGAGATCAGTGTAGTTCTGCCACCTGTAATAAGCAGGACTCTGCGCTGTAAACAATAGATACCCAGAGACCAGGAAGGTGTATGATCAGTGTATACTAACGCTGAAACACACCTGAGAACCACTAGACCAATGGAATGACTGTAAATTGCAACTATGTCTATGCTATATAACTTGAGACAAGTGATGAACCCAAAGAATAAGAAAATTGGGAGTGGAAGAGCTTTACTGATCATAAGCCTACAAGTCAGAAACTATTTAAAAAAAAAAAGAAAAGAAAAGAACCATCCCCTAAATTTTATAACCTCTAATAAAATAAATTTGGTTTACATTAGCAGGTGAGGCTATAAATGTTTACAAGATTCATATTAAGTTTAATACCATACATACTAAATTAAAGTAGAAATTTTTGTACCACCTGAAACTCACACTCACACATGTTGTATGCATATGATCCTTTAGTAGAAAGCTTTGCCGATTTCCAATCATTGGTACAAGGTACGAATAGTTTTTACTGTTTCTTAGCCTGTGTTAAAGTTTAAATTAATCAGAGAGACTACCTTTTCTTATATTTTCAAATTCACCTGGAGACCATATGGCATTGAGCCCATCTAAAACATATGAAAAATGCACTCATATTTCTGGAAAATCCTAACAGAGTCAGTAGGACAAAATGAGTAATTCCACCAACCTGATGCCTAGACCACAGTGAAAAGGGTAAGAAAAAATAAACACCCTCCTCCTGTGTAATGCTTCATTCTAAGTAAGCGTCCTTGGCAACACCTATCCCAATGTCACATGTTAGTGAATGCCTAATAAATACTGGCAGCCTCTGATAACACTGACAGAAGACAAAGGCATTATAATGAATAGTGGGTGATAAATATATATATATATATAGGTAATGGCCCAGTAGTGGTTGTGTCTTTACACAGCAGTTTAGAACAATAAAGCCATTATTCTGGTAGAGATGGATGTGAAAACTCAAAGTCTTTTGTCTTGTGTGAGCAAAGGAAAATGGAATTAGAATGAGAGCACACAATTCCTCTTAGTTACAGAAAAGAAGTCATTGATCACTGAGGGTTATGCTCAGGAGTCCACATCCCCTCATACGGAAACAAGATCAGGAAATAATCACTAGAAGCAAAGATAGTAAAAATCCACATATATGAGATTAGCAGCTTCAGTGATTCTAAAACCTTGGTCTGTAAACATGTTGCTGCATAAACTAGGCATCCACCAAGCCCAACAGCTAAGGGTGAGAACATGGAGAATAAAAAATCTAACCTAATTCACTGCACTTGAGACCAGTATAGGATGTATCAACAAAGAACTGCTTGGGTAGTAAAGGAAAATGATGTGAGTTTGTCAGTG
>PVLA01000312.1:596571-622626 GCA_004027455.1 Hydrochoerus hydrochaeris | reverse complement strand
TTTTCTCCTTCATTCTACTGCCTGCCCCACTCATTGAGGCCTTTCTGCCACTGTTCCTAAAATCCTGGTATTTTTTTTCTCTCTCTCTAGAATGTCCTTCAGTATTCTCTGTAGGGTTGGATTGGTGGTCACAAACTCCCCCAGTTCCTCTTTGTCATGGAAGCATCTTGTTTCTCCATTAATTTCTAGTGACAGTTTTTCAGGGTAATCTATCTGGGCTGGAGGTTATTTTCTTTCAGGGCTTGGAAGACTTCACTCCAAGCTTTTCTTGATCTGATGGTCTGTGTCATGAAGTCAGCCATAATTCTGATGGGTTTACCTTTATAGGTAATCTGTTTCTTTTCTCTGATGGCTTTTAATATTCTGTTTTTATATTGAATTTCTGGTATCTTTATTATATGTCTGGGTGTAGCTCTGCTTTGGTTGTAGGTGGCTGGAGTTCGGTATGCCTCACACACCCGAATGTCATTTTCTTTTCCCATGCTTGGAAAGTTTTCCTTAATTATTTCTGTGAATAGTCTTTGTAATTCACCTGTATGTATTCCTGCTTCTTCATTCACATTTCTTATTCCCCTCTTCTCTCTTCCCTTTCCTTCCTCTCTTCTCTCATCCCCTTCTCTATCTATCTATCTATCTATCTATCTATCTATCTATCTATCTATGATTCAACCATCCATCCATCGACACACATATACATGTATGTGTATATCTCTTATAGATTCTGCTTCTGTAGACAACCCTGAGTCACATCTAGTATTGTATTTTAGGTGCTGGACAGGGTGGTACACAGATTTGCTCTTGAGGAACTTGTTGTACAGTGGAGATAATCCTGACCACCTGTATCTTACGCTAAGGGGTTGGAGGTTTGGTGACTGGCCAGTGTATGGTGGATGGTCAAAGCACACAAGAGGGTTCGGTGACTATGACATGGTCAGAAGAGATTTTTAGGAGGCAGAGCTGAGCTGAGCCCAAGCTTTTGGGATGTTTCAGGCTGAGGGAGTTGTGTGAAGAAAAGCAAAGAGATGGGAAATAGCTGATAGGCCTGAGAAAGTGCTTCCAGCTGTGTATCTCCACTTGGTTGTGCCTCACACAACCAAGATCACTCACACTGAGTACACCAGGACCTGGTCCAACACCTTCCTCCTCGTGTGTGGCTTGTTCCAGATTTCCACTGACTGTTTCACATCTCAGTGCGTTGCAATGCTGTACATATCTACCCAAAGGTGACACAGGCATCATTGAAGGGCTTCCTTTTCCCCACTTTGCAAGTACTGTTGATTCTTTTACTTAAGTACACTGTATCCCCTCCTGCTCTTTAATCCCCCTTTTCTTCCCTCACTCCTATGCCTTGGTTCAGACTCAGTGAGGTGGTCAGCTTATTTCAAGCCTCCTTCCTCCATTTCCCCCTCTATGCCACCTCCCAAGAGGATCCAAACAGATCTCTCTGTCCTACAAATCAGATAACATTGCTTTCTTACCAAATTTGTCAGTGGCTCCAGGATAAAGGCTAATGTTCTTTCCATGTGCCTGAGGTGATTCACTGAGGTCCCCACTGAGGTGCTCTCAGTCCAAAGATCTGTGCTCCAGCACCAAACACTCTCTGCTGAGGACACTCTTGCTGAATTTGCCCTCTTCGTAGTGCTTTCTCTTCTGTAGCAACTCAGCTTGGATGGGCCTCCCAAGGGGCAAAGAAAGGTGCCTGGTATACATCGACCTCTCTCTTTGGTCCTAACTCCATACATATCTGCATGGTATTTATCCTGTGGCATCATTGCTTAGTTTCCACTCTAAAAGTGAGCAACTTTTCACCTTTCTGTCTCACAATTCTGATGTGGAACCTGGGAGCTAGCTCATGCTCAGGGGATTGATGCCCCAAACTTTTTGGTAGCTATTCCCTCTTTTCCTGTGGGGTTTTATTTATTTTTGAAAGAACAAGAAATAACTAATCTTTATTTTTCAGGGACTTTCACAGTTCCCGACACTGTTCCACACCACCCAATCTGTTTCTCTTTCTCCTTCCTTAATCACAGAGGTGTCTTTCCTCCGTTTTTTGAGTAGACAAAATTCTCCACACTCATAATCACGTCTTGAATATTTTTAATTCCATACACTTTTGACATCAGCTGGTTCTGCAGAGATGGACCCTGAGCCCCTGGGCTGAGTTCCTGCTCTGGTGCGGCAAGAGAGGACCCCGGCGCCAGGGCTGTGAGCTTCCCGGCCTGGCTCCACCCACTCTGCTGACCAGAGCCTAATTAACTGGTCTTCCGCCTGCCAGGGGCAACTTTTGGGCTATTTTCATTTCTTGCTTTAGTTTCAGGTTTCAGATTTCTTTTTCTGACATTAAATTACCAGAAAGAAAAGAGGGAGAGACACATTTCCTCTAAGAACTAAGTTATTATGAAATCATCGTGTCCTTCCTGTTCGTGGCAGCTCCAAGAAGACAGGTGGGCAGTTCCTGCTTTTACCCTCCCATCCCGACCTGCCCTGCAGAGATGGGGCTCCTGCCAGCGTCCCACTTTTTGTCTGTCAGTTAACATAAAATGTTCTCTTCCCCAAATTGGGATACTAAGAAAACAAAGCACAAGACCAAAAATAAAAGCAAAAGCTTTTCTTATTTGTAAATTCCTTTGCTTAGTAAGCATTAGAGAATTTTATACTTATGTTACAGTTAAGGAACCTCTATGACAATTTCATTGAAAAAGAGAAGAATAACATTAAATAGGATTTTTTTCTAGAAAATATGGACAAGAGAATTATGTTGGAAGAGGATTAGAAAAGGAGGAAAAGCAGTATTTTAGCTAGAGTTTCTCAGCAAGAGAATTTTCAAAGCATAATCTAAACCAAACTACTTTTGTATTAGTCAGATGTGTGGCTATGTATTACTGGATATTTAAAAATAATATTCAAATAAATTAGAAAAGGATATTAAAACCATAGTAATATATGCACACCCATGTTTATAGCATCACAGTTTGTAATAGCTAAATCTTAGAAGCAGCTCAGATGCCCATCAACTGATGAATGGAAAAAGGAGATGTGGTTTGTTTTATACAATGGAGTATTAGCCATACAGAAGAAATTTGACACATTTCTAGATAAATGGATGCAGTTTGAGCCCATACTCTTAAGCAAGTCAAATAAAGGTGTAAATATCTCGTTGTGTCTCTGGTGTGAGAAATCCAAAGTGTAAATAAGAACCAGTATATATAATAGATATCATGAAATAAGACAAACGTGTTCAAATGGGAAGGGGAAGGGAGAAAGGAAGGAAGGGAAAAGAAAAAAACAAGAAAAGAAGAAAAACAAAGCTTTTGTAAATAAGGAAGGGAAGAGGGGCTGAAGAGAGGGGAGGGGATTAGGAATAAAAGAAGATAAATTATGTAAAAGTATAAAGTCCCTCTGATGACTGTGATTATTATGTATATCTGAAATGTGCCAATAAACTTAATTAATAAAAAAAGAAAAGGGGAAATGACAAAGTACTCAAAAGAGAATTGCCTACAGAGAATTGGGCCAAACAACTGTCACTAACCTTATGTGTCTAGAAAGTACAAGCAAAAGTCGTATCATGGTTTGAACTGTGTCCTCCAAACTGAAGATATGTGAAATACTTTTCCGTAGTCCTATGTCTTCTTAGAAGTAGAGTTGAAGTAGTGTTTTCAATGAGGTCCTATTGGAGCTGAGTAGATCTTTAATCCATGTGATTGATGCCCTCATCCAGAGGCACTGTGGCTCAGAGTGACCATGGGGAAGGCATTGAAGTGATGCAACTGAAAGTCGAGGTACCCCAAGGCCCTCCAGGAATTCCTATGCAGAATAAAAAGCAGGGAGCAAACTGAAGTGAGGCCCAGACACACCACAGCATAGACTTCCCTCCTTCTGAGCTGTGAGACAGTGTCTTGCTGTTGCTCCGTATTGCTTATGGCCATCTGGAGGGCAGTTCTGAAAATGAACCTAGGCCAGGAACTAACGTCCAAGGCAATATGCTTTTTCAATTTAAGAGTGAACTACAAGGTCATTTTGGCCTCGCTGACACCCCCCCCCCATGTCCTTGTTAGCATTTCAGTAGTTCAGTATCCTCCTATAAAAGAAGCAGTAATTAAGATGTGAGAGCTCAGGGCTGAGATGAGACAAAGTAATTATAAATTTTGGTCAATTCACACAAAAATATTAGCCTTTTATCAACAGTGCCCCACGGTTATCAGGAAGCTCTTATTTTTGCAGGAATGAAGCAGGTGTTAATTGATTTTTGGTTGATGAAGGCTGAAATCTACTAAAATTTGATTCGCAGAAATGACTTTGGACTAATGATATAAGCTCATTAAATTTAGCCAATTTTACGGTGTACCAAATTTTTTCATGTTGAACAGGATAACTGTAATAATAATTAAGAGTTTTCTGATGAGATTTATTTAACAGCCTTTTACTTTTATTAACCAGTACTTATTTACATTCAGTTTCTTAAAAGCTTAATGTAATATAGTTCTCTTATGAATGAATATATTTAGGATTCAGTAAGCTATATTTATTCCAGATCCCCAAGTCAGGGTTTTATATGAAAATTTCACTTAATAAATGTACCAGTTTATGAAGTTTACAGCAAATTATGCTGCCTTTGACAATTTTAGCAACCTTGGCATTTACTTGAGTTTTAGTTATAATGTGGTAATTTAGTCATAATTTAAAAGTGATTGTTTCATATTGGCTGCTTGGCAGCCTGCTCATTGAATATCAGTTTCTTGTGTGTTTCACATTTTAGATTCTGGGAATCAGCTTTTGAACAAAACATAAGTGAAATATTCATTCGATGGACTATCAACAAATCTGTCAATCAGGAGGAAACCCAAAGGCAATGGAAGTTGAAACTATGTTGTTGGAAGAAAGAATTCCAGGGGGCTGAGGATTTATAATACAATGATCGCCCACCCCCATCTAGTCTGCCCTGCTTCTTCGTATTGTAGCTCATACTATCTCGTTCTTAAATCTGAAGATCAGATAGTTATTCTTCCTGAAACTGTCAATTGTCTTGCATCAGAATGAATTTCTTATAGGTTAGGTTCTCAAGATAGTGTTTCTGGCTTAGCTGCTTCTTTGTTTTGAAGATAGGATCTTGGATAACATTTAATGAGAATAATTGAGCAAAATCTCAGAACAGCGATACCTATTGTTTTATGCTGCTCTGTTCTTTGACTTCTAACACAAATGCTGGAGACGAGTATGTACCATCCAAGTGACTATCAATGGTACTCCTCAGCAAGAGAAAGATCTGGGTAAGGTAAGTTTGCCAGGCATCAGGCAGGTCAATCATGCTATTTAAATTGGTTCAAGGAGGGGAAAAAGCACTCCCTTAGAAATGTTGAAATATTTTATAAGCAAGTGTATCTAGTTCCTAGGCAGTCCTAACTTGCTTGACTTGAATTTCTCCCAATGGCTAAGTTGTGATGTTGCCAAAGAAAACAATCATTGAAATACACTTAGGTAAGGTGTGTCATGGATCAGTCACTGCCTGCTTCTCATAACAGGAACAAATTGATTCTGCAGGAGGAGAAGATTCTTTCATCTTATTACAAGAAACCTGATACAACACAACTCCTACCATATGCAATGGTGCCAAAGGACAATGCTCGGAGGAGACCTCTGGGTGGTTCCCAGCAGAGTGGGGTGACTGAGCTGCACACATGAGTTTGTCACACCACCCAGTGCAATCACCCTACCCGTGTGGCCCAGCCTCCTCAGAATGAACTGGAATGATCTGATCACACTGCATACGTGAATTTTCTATTGTTTTTGTAACAAGTTATCACAAACTTAGTGGCTTCAAATAACACAGATTTATTCAAAAGTCCTAACTCCATTTCTCTGTGGGCTAATGCCAACGTGTCTGCTGGACTGCTTCCTTCTAACAGCTCCAGGAGAGAATAAGTTTCTTTGCCTTTTTCAGCGTCTGGCAGCCACTTGTATCTTTGATTTCTGCTCCCTTCCTTTTCCTCCAAGCTCATCCTTCCAGTATGAATTTGTCACCACAGTGTGTTCTCATCTGCAGCCCCCTTGTCTTCCTCTTGGGATGAACTTGAGTCTATACTGTACTCACCTGGATAAGCCAGGACAGTCGCTCCATTACAATAGCCTTAACCACAGTTGGAAAGTTATCTTTACCATATAAAGTAGTATCTTCACATTCTGGAGATTAAAGAATGCATATCTTTGGGGGTCAGTGTGTATTGCTTACCACTAATGAAGGCTCAGAGTCATCAGCTACTGTCCTACTAACATCAAAAGCCAGAGGAGGCCTCGGGTGAGATACTGGTTTATCTGAGCCTTGGAAGGACCAACCAACTGCTTTCGGTGGAAATGCATCTTTCATTGCTATTGCTACTGCTTCTGGAACACACAGGTATACACATATGTGCACACATGCACACACACACATACACTTTTATTTTTGATCCCTAGCAAGCGTCTCATTCATTATATTTCATGTTGCTTTACTTCCTCTAGTTTATTTCTAGTTTATAGCAGGATTTTTCAGCAGATATGGTCTGATTTGAAGGCCTTTATTGACTTCAACATTGTGTCAATTATTTACACAAAGATATGGATCCTAGCCCTGCTTCTGCCACCAACCAGGTAGCTGGCCTTGCCTAAGCCTCCAAATCTCTCCATGGTCAGTTTTGTAGCTCTAATATGTCAGAGTTACTTCTAAAAATGGGACAATATGGAGTATTTGCTGCAATAGCTTCTTCTTGCAAAGAAAGGGATATAATTTGGGAAAATATCTTGGTAGGTGCATACCTCCATCCACCTTGGGGAGCCACACCACAGTCAGCATAGCAAAGGCCCTGGAAGGTCCTGCATAAATGCAGTTGGGTAACTCCTTAATCTAGGTTTTATAAACTTCTATTTAAAATATTTTTTGAAATTACTGATGAGCAACCCATAAAATTTTCATTCTAATGATCTCTTGGAAAATAGATTTCATTTCCATGATCTTTAAGATGACTTTCAAAATTGAGAATATAAAGTGTCCTGTGTTGTCTTACCTGGGCCGCTGGAGGGTTTGTCCACCTTAATCAGCAATTTTAGCAGTGGTAAGAACCAGAATATGTGAATTAGCACTGATGGCAATGAGATGCCCTCATATTGTGAGCCTCTTCCTCCTTGCCATCTGCCTTTAAAAAATTCCAGTTAATCTTTTATGTACTTTTTCAGTGTGTTGCATGAGTGCAGGTTCAGGGATAGAGATGATAGAAGAGATCTACAGAAAGGTAATATTATTGTTAAACAAATGGTCATTTCCTCAGAGTCAAGGGAAGGGAAAGAACTCCCAGATACCGAACTCCGCATCCAGGTTGAGCCCTGTGAATATTCTCTAAGGTAAATATTGTTTTTCCTCTTGAATAGTGAAGATCACAAGGCTGAGAGGAGTTAATGAACTGAACCAAGTCTCATTGCCTAACTTGAGGCAGATCAGGATTCAGCCTGCCACAAGGAGCTGCCCAAAGGTCTGGTCTCTGCAAGCAGAGAAGGTCCTTCTCCTTCCAGGGGAAGAAGGAGTGTGCGCCAGCCTGGAGAACCTGGGAGACTGCAGGAAGAGTTACAACTGGGATTCACCAAGGGATTCCAGTTTAAGCTCTGGATTTGTGACATTGGTCAGGTCATTTCTTCTGGTTTCCTCATATTTGTAAGCTGGAGATCATTCTCTTCCAGCTGTGAAGATATTTCACTTCCTTTGGGGGTAGGACTTGAACAGGTTTGGGAAAGAGGTTATAATGCACTTATACTATAAACTAGATACTATTCTAGGGCTTCAGGACATTGTAGGGAATAAGACAGATGAAAAATATCAGTATTATGCAGCTTACATTCTGATGAGGGGAGAGGAAGGAAGGCACAGCAAGTGAGAGGGAGAGAGAGACACACACAGAGAAAGAGAGAGAGAGAGACAGAGGGAAAGTGGGAGAAGGGAGAGAGAAAAGTATTAGAAACTGCTGAGTGCTAAGGGGCAGAATGGAGCCAAATAAATGGATCCAGAAGTGGAGCTGTATCCTAGATATGGTGGTAGTTGTGGGATTCCTGAAAGGATGTTATTTGAGCAGAGATTTGCAGATGATGGGGGAGTGATTCAGGTAGATTCTAGTGATAGAGCTTTCTGAGCAGAGCTGCAGTGTGGTCATAGGTGTTGGGCAGGAGGGTAACCACCATGTTCCAGGAAGAACAATTTGTTAGTGGGAAGAAGGAGCAGGAGGAAGAAAGTGAAAAAGATCAGGTTGGTGAAGACCTCTTTTCAGTATGGAAAATGTTAGAAAAGTTCAGTGGTGCATTCATTCTTTGAGTTGGCTAAAAATATTAAAAAATTTTAAATGAAATGTTTGGCGGTTTGGCCCAAAATTCTGGAGGACAGGAGCTTTTGTTCTTGATTATACTCTGTATTCAGGGGGCAAATAGCATCTTGAGAATTGTTTTTCCCTAATTCTTTCTTCTGTTTTCTTGAAGACATCTGGAGATCTGTCCATGACTCATGCATGCACAGAGCAGGGATACTGAACTCTCATAAGGTTTTTATGTTGCTTATATAACTTCAGTAAACGTGAACATGGAAACCAGACTCTACCGTTGGATGTTGAGTTATAAGTACTTTGAGATTCTTGCTTGTTAGAATGACTTCTTTCAATGAATTGTTCTGACTCTACAACTAGCTGTGTGTGTGTTCCTGAGCTTAACAATTCAACCAGTCTGAGTGTTGCTTCCTTGATGTGCAATGCAGGCGAGTATGGGTTAGATGATCTATAAAGTCCCTTGCATTCTGAAAAGCTCATGTTTACTTTCTCTAGCTAAGAACATTCCTACTCCATGTATCCACCACTCAGAGGTCATACCAGCACTTTTCCATTCTTTTTGCCCATGGGCACAACATGAATAAATCATAAGTGGGCTTGCAAAATGGGAACAGTGTATCCTTTGGCTCAGTCCCCTATGTCCTACATAACTAGTGCTCAGGTGCCAGAGAGCTTTCCAAGGGCAAGTTCTGTTTTTTTCCACTTTACTGCTTTTCTTTTGTGCCACCCCCATGATGTCTATATAGTAAATGTTATGATTCTATATCATAACATTTTTGTACAATTTTATATCTTGTATTTTAGTACAGTGTCATCATTTGATAAGGAAACTGAAGCTCCGAGAGGTCTTTGGCTTCCCCAAAGCCACAGGGTATGCTCAATGGGTTGGAGCAGAAAAGAGAATCCAGTTCCCTGAATGCCAGATGTGGTTCTTTCTCCCACCTCTTTTTGCCTCTATTTTTCCAAATACTAACCATGTGCCATCAAGTAATGACATGCCTGAATATACTCTTAGGAGACGATAACAGAACTTTGAAATAAGGATTTTGTTTTAATTTATAAACATATTCCTAGACCCAACAGACAACCAAAATCATTTTCCAGGAAATGTTGGGTTAAAACTATGTAGAAAGGTACTGTTCTAAACCCTGAAAAGATAAAAGAAGAAAAATGAAAGACACAAAAGAATCTTAACTTATCATTGCTGTCTTTCATTACCAGGAGTTCCCTTGGTTGATAAACTGCAGCCAGAATGCAGCATCCTTGCACAGCTTTTTGAAGTGAAGATGAGGGGGAGATTCAGCAATGAGCAAGCTACCTCCCTGCTAGTGAGGAGGCACTCATGGAGGGAGAGGCTGACCTTTCTGGAGGAACCATGGCTCCTGGTGGTGCAGCCGTCTAATCCAGAGGAAGAGCCTCCACTAGGCTGTAATTGGAATGCAGAGATGAAATGTGAAAGGGACATTGTCAAAATCCAATTTCCACCCTGGGAAATGAGCAGAGCTATGAATAGACATGGAACATGATTAAACTACAGGATGGGGCTCTGGGAAGGAGCAAGGGTGAGCTGGCGCATGTCCACGTAGGAGCTTTCCTGGACCTACACTTGGGGTCACTGCTGGGTCAGCTCAGTGGAGGGAGGTTCTTTGCTGCTGATGCAGAGAAGCAGGATGGCATGTGTCGTCCGGGGTGGGTTCCTGTCTTAACAATTCAAAGCCATTTTTATCACTTTATTCAGAGGCAGGCACAACCCAGGGCCCCCCCTCCACTGTCAACTTACACTTAGTCATTGTCAGTCCACTGGGTCATCGGGGCCCTGGTGTCTCTGCTTTATAGCAGATTTTGCAGCACTTAGAGGACTCTCAGCAATCATGTCCAGGGTGGGAAATACCTGCATTCACCCAATCACAATACCATTTCAGTTAAAAAAAAAAAAACTCTCCAAGTTTTCTTTAACGTCCTTCCTCACAGCCACCCTTAGTCCACAGCAAGTTCCCTAAGGAACTTCATCCTGAACTGGGTCCATACCCATCACCTTTGGATACAAAAGGATACCTTTTGAAACCATTGCTCTGGCATTGTCGTAGCTAAGAGTTTGGGCTTTGAGTGTGTGATGTTCACCTCTCTATGTAGTGTGCTATAAATCTGGTTTCACATGAAGTGAATATATGAAATGTCTGACATGAAATCCGAACCTTGCTAAATGCCCAATAGGTAGAATCTATTTTAAGTGGCTGTTTACACAGATGAATGGGTCAAGTGCTTGTACTTGTTCATTGGAACATCCCAAATTTGCCTGGATGAAACACATCTTATCAATGCAAGTTATATGTATGTGTGGTTTATATTCTCTGCTAGGAACTATACCTTCAGCACAATTTTCCTGCCTTCTAGGAGCTCAGAGTCTCGAGGGAAGCATATACATGCTTGTGCCAAAACAGAAAAGTGATGTGAGGGCCTTAAGAGATAGCTGGGGAAAATTCATAGGATGAATGAGTTTACCTGATGGTCATGGTAGGCAGAGGCAGCTGTGTGTACAAAGGCATGAAGTATGAAGTGTGCCCATGGTCAGGGCCAGAAAAGCTGCTCTATGAGGCTGGAGAATCGGGAGTAGGCTGGCTGGTAGGAGAAGGGACGTGAAGTTAGCCTGGAATCAGACACTGAAGGGCTTTGGTCAGTTAGAGAATCAGAATTTGGAAAGATACTTTGAAAGCTTTTATACAGTGGTTTCAAGAAGGTAAGTCTGCAGCAGGAGGGAGGATGGAAGCATGGATAACAGCAGGAGCCTGGCTGTGGTTTGTTACAGTAGGCAGGTGAGTAGGTGGGAGCCTCAGACCTGGGCAGCACACTTGAGTGGTGCTTCTGACCCAGTGAAACTGGCTTTGGAGCCCAGTTCACTGGGGATGAAATGGAGCAAGGAGGAGAAATGACTCCATATTTCCCAGCTTGGGCAATGGTGGAGGTGCTCTGGAGGAGCCAGGAGACCTGTGCTGAGCCATGTGAGCCCGACATGCATGAGAGCAATCCAGGTGGGGATCCAGATTGCTGTAGAAGTGCAGAGGTAGAGCTCAGTCAAGCTCAGCAAGGCATTCAGGGATGATTGGAAGCTGGGAAGTACTTGAAGCTTTTGTGATGGGTTAAAGCAGTCAAATCACTCAGGCCTTTGGAAAGCTGTGTGAGTTATTTAAAGTCAGCACTGCCCACCAGATCTTTACACCTCTTTGCAGGGTGTAATAATTGCAGCAAATGATCCTAAGTACAGGATTTACCATCTGCTGCACACGGTTGATGGGATATCCTTTAATATCTAAAATTCTTATTTAACTGAGATTCAAACTTTTCAGCCTAGGGAACCAAATATTGAGGATTAGAGAAACAAGTAAATGTTATAGGGATACGGGATACCGAGAAATACAGCAATTCTATCCTTGTGTGGTTGGAAGATTGGTTGGTGCAGTAGTTTGGATCATGAATGTCTCCAAGAGGCTTTGTACTGAAGGCTTGGATGGTAGTACTGTTGATCTTATCCTCCATCACCTTGCCAAGGGGCCCTGAGCCTGAATTCTTCCCTTTAAAGTTATTTTTCCTCTGCTTCCCATATTTTACATATTTTTTGGTACTAGAAATCGAACTCAGGGGCTCATACTTGCCAGGCAGGTGCTGTGCCTCTGAGCTACATTCCCATCCCTTTTTCTACTCTTTTGAAGAAAGCCTTGAACTTTTTGAGCAAGGAATGTGATGTGATGAAAGTGGTACTTTGGTCTGAAAATCCATCCCTGACTGATGCCTTGAGTAGAAATATCTTAACCTTAAGCAGTGCATACACAAATCTATTTACTTCTCAGGAAGTGCTACATGTGGATCACTTCACAGGAATCACTACTTTTCAACTCACAGAGGGTTAGGTCCTGATAATGCCATCATAAATTGAAAACACTGTAAATCAAAACTGCATTTAATCTGTTTAGCCCCTTGAACATCAGAGTTCAGCAACACAGTCCAGTGTAGAGTGTCAGTTGTTCCTCTGGTGAATTTTTTGGCTGACTGGGAAAGGACCTTATATTGCAAGTCTGGGAAAAGGTTGAAATTTGGAGTACTGTTTCTCCTAAAAACTCATTGCTTTCATATAATGGTTAAGTTGAAACCTGTAAGTGAAACTGTGCTAAGTGGGAGACTGTATGCATTTAATTCTCAACTTAACTCCCATTTGGCTTATGAGGAAACTGAGGCATAGAGCGATCTCATAATTTGTTGAAAATCTCACAACCAGGAAGTGATTACCTGTGTCATCCTAGTGGTGAACAAGCACAATGAACTCAAAGCATGAACAGGTGTTGGAATTTACATTTGAAGTTCCTGGTCCCTCCTCCAGAGATTCTTTGTTGTCAGTAAGTCTGCAGCAAGACCTGGGCACCTGCACTTAGCACATTCCCAACCTGTGTGCCCACCAGGTAAAAGAACAGGGAGGCTGGAGAACCACTGGAAGGTGTTGGGAACTGTGCGGTTATTAAGTCCTCAATGAGGCCTGGCATAGAGCATTAGTGGAAAAAGGAGTGAGTGATGGAAAAGCACTTCTGAGTTGTACTGGTCACTGACTAGGGGACAAGTGAGAAGCAGGTGGCACTTGGCCTGGGCACCTGAGCGTATCTGTATTTATGCCAGAAATATTCCGTTCTGAAGGGGAAGCCTGTTGGAGGAGAATGACGCATAGCACAGTAAGGTGGATGAGGAGGAAATTTTGAGAGACCAGGGTGGGTGATGGAGTCCCTGGTAGAGAATCTCCTAGAGAAATGAGAAATTTAAAGATGTTTCAGATATACGAGTTTTTGTGTGACAACAGCAGGTTGGAGAACAGGATGCTGGAAAATGCCCACTGAGAAGAGGCAGTGGTGAAACAACCCCAATCTAGGTTAACCCTTCCTTAGAAAAACAAATGACAAACCTGACTCCCTGCTGTTTACCTTTTGGGCAGAACCCCATCAGACCTGGAAAGTGGTCACAGTAGCAAAGAAAATGTCCTTGAGCCCCCATAAATGATGTCTTGTCGTGGGTATAACCTGGCACTCAGGGTCCTGAGCTGGGGTAGGGTGGGTTCTACGTCTGCCCTATCAGGTCTCTGACGCAGATGGCTGAGCAGGAGTGGCCTGGCAGGGTGTGTCCTTAGCAGATTCTCTGCTTTGGATTCTGGAATGGGGCCTCGCAAAGCCAGAAGGGAAAGCCAGCTGTGCAGCCTGAGTCTCAGTCAGCTATGGGGTCCGCATGACCTGAAGCCAAAACTTCTTTGCTCTGGACACCTCTCCTTTAGTCTGCACACTCCTGGAACTTGCCTGGGACCAATCTCCTGCTGGAACTAGTTTTGGCAGTTCCTATCACTGACCTGGAATAACCTTTCCCCGTTCCCAGGCCCTGCCCTGCTCTGGGATCCTGAAGCCCTGCATGCACTGATGACTGGCAGCTCCACTGCCCATGGCTCACAGAAACCACCTTGGGTGAGCCAAGCTCCTTTGTTTTTGGCAAACTCTGTCATTAAAAAGGAAGAAAACCTGGAGAGAAGTCAAGGTAGGTGATCAGTGAGCAACAAAATATAAAGCCTCCCAGGAGAAACAGCTCATGTGCCAGAATAAAACACCCTGGAGAGACTCAGACAGAGGGAGGTGGATCCTCTTTGTAATGGTTCAATGATAATTTAGAAATGAAAGCCAATCAATCAAGAGTGAAGGAGTTTTATTGCCAAATCTGGCAAAGCAGTCTCTGTTGATGGATCTCGAGGCTGTGCACCTAACAACTAAGGGTCGTTACCTTTATAGTGGGTATGTGGAGGACCAGACTAGCAATGATTGATGAATTCTGGGTGGTAAGAACATGGGGAGAAAGTTGGTTGGTTATTGATGGTGGCAAGCGAAGCATCAGTTCGGGGAAAAGGAAACTTATCTTATGAAACAGAAACTTAAGTAGGAAACAGAAACTTAATTTTAGAATGGCGCATACAGAACAAGATGGCGGTGCATTTGGTTAGTCAATGGTCTGAGCATTACACTCTTGACACAGGAAGAAATTAAAATGTAAAAAAGCTCATCAATTATATGGGGGCTACAACTGAAACAGCTAAAAATTATGGGACATAGTGTTTTGTTCATGACAACCTGCCAAGTTTGCAACAGCCTGAATCTGCCATGGCCAGCAGAGCTGCCCAAACTTCTTCCCACATCCACTCACAGAAACCACAACAGCCCTGAAGTTAGGGGTTGGTGAGCCCAATGAAGAGTGGAGCTGGCAAAGGGATCTTCATTAATCCATGGTCAGTGCTGGGAATGAGACATCCCCCCACCCCCGCATGGGAAGGGCGCGACCAAACAGGCGACATGTTGGAATCGGGCAAGAGGAGCCTGAATGGCGAGCAACAGTGACTTCACCTGGTTCCTCCCTCCTCAGAGAAGATTCGTGGGATTTGCTTGGACTGGGCTGCGCCCCTGGCCAGGACCCAATGAGCCATCCCAATCGATTCCCTGTGCCTAGCAAGCACAAACCGGGTGAAGACCCCAGAAGTTTGGTTGGCCTGGTAGGGAGGGGCAGGCATACACTGTCACTGCTTACAACTCAGTGATAAGAGCAGGCAGGAGAGAGCAGAGTTCCCTCACCAGTGTGCTTCAGAGGAACTGTGGCCAATAGGGAAGGAGGCTGGGACCTGCACTGTAACCTGTGTGGAGGAAGCCAGAGCCATGACAGGAGAGAGAGGCAGGAAGAGGCCACCAGCCCAGAACCCTGAGAGCACTGATCCAGGAGAGGGAAAAACAAGGGAGACTGAAGGCCACAAACAATGTAACATCAGACATGGCTTCAATGGACATTAAGAGATATCTTCAGGACCTTGTAGATGAGCTCAAAACTGAAATATTAAATCAGGTAAGGCAAGATATGAGTAGAGTAATAAAAGAAATGCTCTCAGGAAGCATCTCTCAGGAAGATACAGACAAAAGAAGGGAGGAACACAAAAAGAGGAGAGAAACATTCGATAAAGAATATAAAGAAAATATAGAATACATGAAGCAGATTCAAAGAGACTACCAGGAAATTAAAAACTCCATTGAAAGTTGGCAAAATGCCTTAAAAGAAACTAAGGATAGACTATCAAAACTTGAAAACAAGTTTGCAATGTGTGATCATGAAAGGAAAGATCTCTTAAAAATAACAAGGAAACAGGCAGTAACAATACAAAGGCTAGAAGATGACAAGAGAATCTACAATTTAAGAATACGAAATGTGAATGAAGAAGCAGGAATACATACAGGTGAATTACAAAGGCTATTCACAGAAATAATTAAGGAAAACTTCCCAAGCATGGGAAAAGAAAATGACATTCAGTTCTGTGCAGCATACAGAACTCCAGCCACCTACAACCAAAACAGAGCTACACCCAGACATATAATAATCAAGATACCAGAAATTCAATATAAAAGCAGAATATTAAAAGCCATCAGAGAAAAGAAACAGATTACCTATAAATGTAAGCCCATCAGGATCATGGCTGACTTCTCAACACAGACCATCAGATCAAGAAGAGCTTGGAGTAAATTATTCCAAGTCCTGAAAGAAAATAACCTCCAGCCCAGATAGATGTACCCTGCAAAACTGTCACTAGAAATTAATGGAGAAACAAGATGCTTCTATGACAAAGAGGAACTGGGGGAGTTTGTGACTACCAATCCAATCCTACAGAGAATACTGAAGGACATTCTAGAGAGAGAAAAAAAAATACCAGGATTTTAGGAACAGTGGCAGAAAGGCCTCAATGAGTGGGGCAGGCAGTAGAATGAAGGAGAAAACTAGACAAACAAAGGCAGAAAAATAGCATAGCAGAAATGAGGCAGAGAAGGGCAACTAGAATCTCTAACATAGATGGCCTTGATACACCATATTGTTAATAGTGCACCAGGATTTAAAACCCACATTACTCATACTACTCTGCTTAGATGTATTATATTCTACTCCAGTCATTCTACCTGTACTAGATTTGAGGGCACAGACAGTAATCCCCAAAATAACAGGATATAGTACAGTAATCATCCTTAATTTCCTATTAACTTAATCTAAAGCTCTGTAAAACCTACAGTGTCTTACCATGACTGATCGTAATCAAATGTGGTTTGTTGGATTGCTGTTTTGTATTGATACATTTTATTCAAAGCTGTTATGATTGATAGTATCAAGTCTGAGAGTATAGGCAACTGCACTTAAGATGACAAGATCCACTAGAATATCCAGTCTGGTTTGATTATTACCTGCCTTTGAAGGTTTATACTATCTACAATGTTTTATTTTTACTAATATTTTTATGTACTGCTATATTCAATTATACTGCTATATTCATTTATGCCTGATGATATAGACAATTCTATTGAAAATTAAAAGAAACAACACAACAATCACTGTAGATCACTTTGTACTGTGGTTTTATATGACTTTTTGGTTTCATGTTTTTATAGGAATTTGTTTTGTTTTGTCTTGCTAAGTTTTGTTTTTCCCTTTAATACAGAAAGGATAGAAATACGTGTAGAGATTCAAAAAAAAAAAAAAAAGAAGAAAACCCAACCTTTACATTTTATCTCCTTTTGCCATAACAGATTTTAGGTCATTTATGGAACTATTAGCAGTTTGATAATCTGGTAGAGGAATTCCAGAAAAGGCAAGACTGGCTTGTCAGTTGATTTTCCCCAAAATTCAGCTTCCAAACTTGTGGTAGTCAGGGGTTGTACAGAGAACAATTAGAGTTAGGACTTGGAGTTCATAATATTATTTTTATGATGGTCACCCAGGATTACACAAGAAAATGCAGGAAATCTATCTACAATGCTAAAGACAGAATATTTAGCTAAGGGCCTGAATCCCACAGCAGTGTCCCACATGAGTCCAGATGAAGACCTAGACCTCATGACAATGCCTCCCACGAGTCCATCTGGAGGTCTAGAGCCCACAAGAAGGACTCACACTAGTCTCTTTTATGGATCCGTGCTGGGAAGGCCCAAAGGTCAGCAGTGGAAACTAGAAAGTCTATGCCAACGGGGTGAAGGAGCTGTAGTGATAGGTTGAGGGTTCTACACCGGAGCCAAGAAGTCACACTCACAACAAAGACCAGGGCTGTCCTGAAAAGCACCAAGGCCATCCTCAGTGACATGGAGGTCCCAAGCTCCCCCACCATGCCAGGAAACCAGTGTGACGAGTTCATCCTGGAGACCAAGCAGCACACATCTTCCCCTCTGGAGCCCGGAAGCAATGCTCCATGTGAAGACCAGAGCTCTTTCAGGAGAACCAACGGCTCAAACAGCAACACATAGGAGAACCCACAACACCTCAACACACTAATGTGACACACTAACGTGATAACATGAATAGCTTCTCCTCCGTGGCTCCATTTATGCTGGCAACTTTCCTCAGGTGGAACATCTATGCTCAGTACCTTGCTGATGTAATCCAGCTGGTGTTAAATTGACCACCAGTTTTTAATCCATAACACAAACTGTATCAGCAAGCTTTTGTTGTTGTGACTGTTGTTATTCTTTCTTTTGTTATAAAATATATCAGAAGTGTAGTAAAATCTAGTGAGTAATAGAAAGACTACCACAGTTCACAATAAAAACTTAATCCAAGTCTCACGTTTTGATGTATTTGATTTGGATGCTTAAGAAAGAGAATATTGCAGGCACCCTCTGCACCCTTCCATACCCATACTTTCCTTCATTTTTTCCCAGAGTTCTAACCCACAATTCTGAGTTGTGTTCTATCCCTTTGAGATATGTCTTAAGCTTTCATAAAAATACTGTTGCTGGCTATGGTTGCACATCTCTGTAACCCTATTTGGGAGGCTGAGGCAGGAGGATTTCAAACTCAGCTGGTCTGGGCAATGGAACAAGATCCTATCACAAAGGAGGGAAGAACTGGGGTTATAATTTAGTGTTCTCCAGTAATAAAATAATGAAAAATAAAAAACAAAACAGCAACAAATACAAAGAACACACCATTATCTCATTATTAATGTCCTTCCAAAAGTGTTAAAAAGGCCAGTAAAGCAAACTGATGAATTTTCTTTATATATGATCCAAACTCGGGGAATTTCAAGTATACAATAGAACATTAGTAACTGTAATAACTATGCTATAGGTTAGATCCCAAAACACAATCCCAAACCTGTGACTTGTGCCAGTGTCTTTATTTGATTTTAGTATACATTTGAAGCCATACAATTTTAAGGCAGAGTAGCAGAAAGCTGGTTTTTGAGAACAAATATGTGTTTTTCCTCCCCAGTGCTGGGGATGGAACACAGGGTCTTACACATGCTAGGCAAGTGCTCTACCTCTGAGCTACTTCCACAGCCCCAAAACTTCTTGGCAACTTGCTCTTAAGCAGATCAAGTGTGCTGGCACGTTATTCTTGTTTGTTTGATGAGTAAGCATTTACTGTGTGCCTGCTGTGTTCTGGACACATAACAAAGATAAGACTGATCTAGGATATCCTAGTATTTTGCACATAGAGAGAATAGTGGTTATTCAAATTATCACACAAAATGTATATGTAATTATATCCCAGTATAGACTGAGAGAAGTTGTCTGAAACAGACAGTTTTGAAACTCTAAGGCTCATGATTTGGATGCTTTTAGACTTTAAATGGAATGCAGGATACATGAGAAAAAAATAGGAAACCAGACAATAGAGCCTTTTTAAAATTAATGACATACCATATCATAAGCAAATTTTCCTCTTACATATCAGTATAAATTAGGATTCCTGTTTTTTTGTCTATCCCCCAAAGAAAGCATAGGTCCTCATAGGCACCATCGCATAGGGAGGAAACAAACAATATTCGGACAGCTCATACCCTGAGACTTTGAAAGAACCTGCTGCTCTCCAAGCACAAACTCATGATCAGTGCACTTGCTCTCTGCCTTGTTTCCTCAAATGAAGGAGTTTATGTAGAACATATAAAGAACTGAAAAAGATCAGACCCCACTCCAAATTCAAAGACTTAATCCAAAAATATGCATCTGAGATGAACACACACTTCTCAAATGAAAAAATACAAATAGAAAATAAATATATGAAAAATGCTCAGCATTATTGGTCATTCAAGATATTGAAATTAAAACAATACTAAGATTCCATCTTGCCCCAGTGAGAACTGGTATCATCAAGAAATCAACTGACAAATGCTTAGAGGGGCTTTGGAGTAAAAGGAACTCTTTTCTACTGTTGGTGGGAGTGTAGATTGGTACAATCACAGTGGAAATCAGTGTGAACATTCCTAAAAAAACTAGAATTAAGAGGCTTCATTTGACCAGGTATTCTCCTTCCGAGTACTTTCCCAAGAAGAATTAAAAACACCATACCACAATGACATTTGTGCACCCATGTTTATAGCAGCACAATTTTTAATAGCTAAGTGTTGGAAACAATCCAAATACCAATTAACTGAGAAATGGATAAAAAAGAGGTAGTACTTTTATGCAATCAGGTACTATTCAGCTATAAAGAAGAGTAAACTTGAGAAATTTATAGGTAAATAACTTGAGACCATCCTCATAAGTGAAATAAATCAGACTTGCATGTATAAATACCATATTGTCTCCCTAGTTTAAGAAGCTTAAAAAGTAAGTAAGATCCAAAATGTACAATAGATATTGTGAAATGGGAAGAAATTGTTCAAAAGGAAAGAGAAAGTAGGTGGGAAGGAGAAAAGAAGGAAGGGTAAAGGGAAAAATAAATAAATACCAAATAGTTAAGATATACTAGTAATTGCTATTAGTTCATTGAAAAGGAAAGTTTGTGCCTATATTGTCTGATCAATATTTCATGCCTATATCTTGCAATATGAGCAAATACTTCCAAGATAACAATACACAATGTACTAACCATTGTTACTCTCCTAGAATCCTGTTTTGAAATTTTGTTTTTATTGTTTTTTTTTTCTTTAAAATAAAAAAGAAAAGGATATTGGATAATTGGCAGAATTACCAGATGGGCTGAAGAATTCAGGTTGGCAGCTACAGCTCTAGGAACTGATGAAATCACCCCTTAGATCCTCTGCTGCCGTGACTGTGACGAGCGGCCACCAGCAATGCTGTTGGCGATAGTCTTACAACATCTACAGCTGCCACCGCCCATCACCGGTGAGTACTGTCTCACTCCCGTTTCTTACCTCAGTAGCTTTTATTCAAAGCCTGGGTTGGCACCATTTGATTGGCAGAGCTTGACCACTGCCCAGGCTTTGAGCAGTTGGGAAGTCAAGTGTGGTGCTTCCATTCTGTCACACAAGGCAAGTGTTGCCTTGGTAAAGTGGGAGATTCTCAAGGTGTAAAAGTTTAAATTCTGGGAAGCCAAAGAGAATAACAGAAATGCTGAGCACTTCCTTCTCAATGTCTCAGAAAGCTGGGGAGGCAGAAAATTTCTTTAATGGTAGTAAATAAAATCTATTGCCTTTGAGCCCAAATTCAATAGTCATTCAAATCTTTTTTCTTGCCTTGGTGAATCTTACCTTGATGGATGCTCCATATCTGCTGATGACCACCTTAGGGTCATTCACAGTGACTTGCTGGAATTCTCTTTTCCTTTTGCTGTGTGTCAAACCCCTGGTGGGGAGGAGCATCTTGCATTCACAAACCAAACAGGGATGCACTGAGTAGATATTTCCAGGGCAGGATTTCTGTGGGGGCTGCAAACCAGGCTGGAGAATTCTACCTGTGGGATTTCATTGTGGCAATTAAAATTGTTCTCTTTTCCCTTTCCTTATTCAAACTCCCTTCAGATTCCAAAGCCCTTACATATAGGGAATATTAAGCTCTACAATAGTACGTATTTCTCATGTTTCTAGGATGAACTTCCAGCCAGGAAGAACTCAACTTGTGCCTTTTCCAAGACAGGAGAGTACCAGCACAAGCATCTCAGACCTTTCCACTAAAATGTTCCTGAAGATTGAAAGTGAGAACATAACCCAAGGAGGGAGGTGTGGGTAGAGGGATCATTAAAATCTCTTTGACTTTGCTTTTAGTCTTTCAAATCCATGCTTGTTTTGCTGGCTCACTTGTCTTCCCATGTGGAACACACCACTTGCACAGCCTGGGTGTTTGACGCAGTAGCTCAAGGGCTGCCATTCAAAGTTGCCAGCAATTTCTGCAGTTAAGGAAAAAGCTCTAAGACTGTGTTTGTTTGAAAAACTGGAGGGGTCTTTGGATGACAGATTGTGAATCCATAACATGACCAATGCATTCAGGAAGACATAGGTCTCCTGGGTGCAGTTATCAGTGCCAGTAGAATTGTATATCTGTGGAATATGAAGAAACATTTCTTTTTCCCTGAGTGTGCAATTGTGAGCAGATCTTACCTGTGGATCAGAGCAGATGTTTTCCTCGGAATAAGTAGATGCTTTCACTGTTAATTATCCTGAAACATAATTGAAAGGAGAAGGAAAGGACTGAGAATGGGAAAAGAGGGTTTTTCTCTCTGAAATTTATTTGACCTTTACTATAAGCTATTGATATACCTGGCATTATGGTTTAGCTTTAAAATGCCTCTCAAAGCTCTTATGGGTCTGGAAGGTGACTGAATTGTGAGGGTTAGTATTATCCTTATCAGTGGATTCATTTATTGATGAACAATAGCTGAATATGCTGTTAGGAGATGGGGCTTTGTTGGAGGTAGGTAACTGTGGGCATGATGTGGAAGGGTATATTCTTGTTCCTGACTCTGCTCTCTCTGCTTCCTAACTGCTGTGGGGTGAGCACTTTTCCTCTGCCATGCCTTTCCACCATGAATTTTTTCTTGGTTCCATCCAGCTTTGAACTGAAAACAAAAATAACCCTCTCCTTCTTTAAATTGTTGGGCTAAGTATTTTGTCTCAGTGATAAGAAAGTGACTAAGATAGATTTTGGTACCAGAGAGTGGAGATCAGGGCTGTGACTGTACCTGATCATGTAGTTTAGAAGCTTTTAGAACTGGTTTGCAGGAGGAGTTTGGAAAGGTTTGAATATTCTGACTAGTGAAGCCCTAGAATAAGCCAAGTTTAATGGGAAATTTTGGTCAGAGCTTGAAAAACCAAAATGCCAATAAGAAAGCAGACAGTAATAGAATCAGGAGGTTTCATTTGGGAATAAGACCTCTCAACAGGGCAGTTGGAATAGAGACCATATGCATCACACTGTGGTAGAAAAATTTGTCTTCATTCTGTAGGAGGCTGTGATCAAGGGCAATGTTTATCTGTGGAGAAAAGTTCAAAGCAGGCCAACATTCAGGCTGCAGCCTGGGTACTGCTAGATCTACAGTGAAAATCAGGAGCAAAAATAAGAAGCAAAATGTTTGGAGTTTCATTAGTAAGCAAGGGCCTATCAGTTGGGGCATAGAAAAACATGGTTGCTGAAAGGATTAGCATTAAAAAGAAGGAAGTACTTTATATCAGGACAGTAGGAAAGATAGTTTGGAGACATTTCAGGAGTCAGCAAGACTACCCTCCTTTGAAGACTCAAAGGTACATACGTCTAAAGCTTTCATTTAAGAAGAGAGTCACTGGGCTTTCTAATGGGGAAAGGCTACCTAAGGAACTGGTTTTCTGGGATTCATTTCATTGTGCTCAGCTATTCAGGCAGTCAGAGGCCTGCAGCTATGGTCCAAGGAAGTCAGACTACTGCCTGAGTTTTCAGCAGACCTTGACATCATTCACATGGTATGGGTTACAAAGGAATGCAGAATGCAAGAGTTCTGAGGTCATGGAGGCTTCCATCCAGATTTCAAAGGAAGTCCTGGCAAAGGAAGTCCAGGCAGTTTGGCTTTGAGAAGGCTGTGTGTGAAACTGAAGCAAAAAGAGCGGCAAAGACTAGGAAGTTGGAGAAGCCAGTCTAGAACATGAAAATTTGGCTGAGGAGAGCCTTTGGCAGTGAGTGGAAATAGTCCAAAAGAGGTGCTAGGAAGACTGCAACCAGCAAGGCCAAAATGGTGGGACTCCTTAATTTAAACCACAACTTGACCCAAGGTTCTGGTCATGGAACTATAGGATTTAATGTGGGATTTTGATTTTGCTTCTGCCTGATTCCTTTCTATGCTCATTTCTTCATTTTGGAATGAGAATATTAACACTTTGTTACTGTGAATTGCAAGATCTTAATTTCCTAATTTTGTTATGGAGGCTCACAGTTAGGAGTTTGTCTTGAGTCTTAGAAAAGACGTTGCATTTTTTTATTTAAAGAAAAAAAAAGATTTATAGAAATAATACAGGCCTTGGGCCCTGACCACACACTCTGGTGGAATCCCAGCACATGGAAAGGGACTTTGAGCTTTCTCCCAGGCAGTAAGACAACACCCTGCGTTGGAGACCACCCCCAGGTGCACACAGGGATGGGGGAGGGGCCTAAATGGGTCACACCCAGTGAACACCAAGCAGAAAGCAGGACCCAGATTCCAGTCTCAGGCTCTGATCATGCAATCTGGCAGAATCCCAGTGCACAAAAAGGGTCTTTGAGAGGAAATAGGAAGCGCTATAAAAGATATAGCTGCATGTATGTTTAGGTGTGTGGGATTGATAACCATATTTCTAGGTTCTTGTTGGATTGTTGAACAGATCTGTTTGCACTCTCACTGCTTCAGTGTCCACTTTGTGTGCTTTAATTCTGTAACTTGTATAACTGCTTCTACAAGAACAATATATAATTTATCAACTAGTGATTTCTTACTGTTTATCTTCTTTTCTTGAAATTCTGTAATATTTCTTTTTCCTGTTTTTTTTCTCTTTAAATAAAAAAGGGGTCTTTGAGCTTGCTCCCAGGTGGTAAGACAACACCCTGCATCGGAGACCACCCCCAGGTGCACACAGGGATGGGGGCCTAAGTGGGCCATGCCCAGTGAACACCAAGTAGCAAGCAGGAACCAGATTCCAGCCTCAGGCCCTGTCTGTGGGCTTTGGCAGAATCCCAGTGCACAGAAAAAACTTGGAACTTTGCTCCCAGGTGGCAAACCTTGGACTACATGGATTAATTGTGTCAGTGTGGTGAGTATGTCCTCTAGAGGTGTACAGTGGGTAAATAGGGCCAGTAGTAAAGCCCCCTCCAACTAATTGTAAGACCCTGGTGAGTCTGAAAAGAGTGTGGGTGACCTATTCCTACGCACAGAAAACATCAGGCAGAGTGAAAATGGCAAAACAAAAAAGCAAAATGCAGTCTAAAACATCTGGTCTACCAGGAATAAGTACAGAAGACACTGAAATAGGGGACCCCAAAAGTAACAAACCGGGAATCTCTGAAAAGATAGCAAGTGAAATAAAAAAAACAACTCCATGAGGCTATAGAGGAAATCAAATTAGAAGTACTCTCCCATGTAAAGATTGAAATAATAACCTTAGTAAAGGAGTTGTTGAATACAGCTAAAGAAGAAATAGAGAAAAAAGTACAGGAGCAGGGGAAATTGACTGAAACCTTGAATGAACAATATAGAAAGCAAGCATAATTCATGAAACAAACTCAAAGAGACATCCAAGAAACAAAAAAATTCTATTCAAAGCATGCAAAATCATTTAAATGAAGCTGAGGATAGGATTTTGGAACTTGAGGACAGAATCGCAATTAGTGATCATGAAAGGATAGAATTTTAAAAATAACACAGCAGTTTGAGAGATTGCAAGATGGCCAACTGAGTGGCGGCATGATAAGAGAGTCTCTCTGAGGAAAAAAAAATAAAAACAACTCAAACGCTGGAATCTGGCAACATGGAGAAAGCCAGACAAAAGGAGAGGAATTCTCATAACCCAGGAAGAAACCGAGGAAAAAGAAAAAGAAAAAAAAAGAAAAAAGAAAGAAGAAAAAGAAGCATGGACGGAGGGCTGGAGCTGGGCAAGCCCTGATTGCTGTACTGGCACATCTTAAAGTCAGGTGACTCATGATCAAGCTGAGATCGTGGCCCTGCGGAGAGTGGGGGTTGGTGAACTCCAGACCCTCGGCTGGAGGAGGCACTGAGACAAGGAGTAGAAACAGCCAGTTGAGCTGCATGAACTTTGGAGAGTGACAGGAACTGGATTCCCCAAACCAGGAAGACTGGCTGGGTGACATTTTGGAGTTGGGCAGGGCCGGCTTGAATCAAAACCCTAGGCAGCATCTGCTAATGATTCCTAGTCTAAAGCAGATTGGTGGGATCTGCTCAGGCAGGGCCACGCCCCTGGTTAAAACCCAATAGCCAGGGATGAAGCTTTTCCGGATGAGTGGCATCCCCAGGGAACACACAAACTTGTTGAAACATAAACTGGTTGACTGGCATAGGGGGAGGAGCCAGCTTTCAGCGTGCAACTCGCAGATCTGCTGCGGACTGGAGGGCGGTACTTCCCTAGCAAGAATGCTGCAAAAAAACAGTAAGCAAAACGAAAGGCCCAGAGACCTCCACCACCCACCTGTCTGAAGGGGGCCAAAACATGACAAGACAGAGAAAGAGCAAAAGGTCCCCAACTGCGGAACCAGGGAAAGTGAGTCCAGCAGAGGAGGTTGAGAGCAGCAAACCTGTAATGTCAGAGACAGCCTCATTGGAAATAAAGAAATACATCTGTGACCTCATCGTCGAATTTAAATCTGAAATTCTAACTCAGGTGAAGCAAGATATAAGAAGATTAATAAAAGAAGTCCTGGGTAATCCTCAAGTAGACACAAATGAAAGAATAGAGGAACCCAGAGAAAGGAGAGAAGCCTTTGATGAAGAATATAAA